>JAMWET010004633.1:162500-215000 GCA_024036415.1 Prochilodus magdalenae | reverse complement strand
TACAACCCAAACTCCTCCCAATACAATAAAACCCTCCCAATACAACCCAAACTCCTCCCAATACAACCCAAACTCCTCCCTGTACAACTGAAACTCTTCCAGTACCACCAAAACACCTCCCAATACAACCCAAACTCCTCCCAATACTACCCAAAACTACTCCCAATTCAACCCAAACCCCTCCCAATACACCCCAAACCCCTCCCAATATTACCCAAAACTCCTCCCAATACAACCCAAACTCCTCCCTGTACAACCCAAACTCCTCCCTGTACAACCCAAACTCCTCCAAATACAACCCAAACCCTCCTAAAACTCCTCCCAATACATCTCAAAGTTCACCCACTACAATCCAAACTCTCCTCATATAACCCAAACTCCTCCCACTACTACCCAAACTCCTCCCACTACTACCCAAACTCCTCCCACTACTACCCAAACTCCTGCTTCGCCTGCTATGAAACACCAAACCATCCTGCACTGTTTGTCTGTTCCTAGTGAAGACACCATGTCTGTTAATATTATTCTTATTACAGCTCCACGTTCGCCCTGCACAGCTCTGTCGTGAAAAACCTGCATTCTGCCTTTCATCCCTGCACGTGTTTTGTGTGCAACAGCCTCAAAAACTGCAAAGGTGAGTTTAGGGAATGCGTGTGTTGGCAAAGGGCACGATGATGGCTCAGTTGATTACACTAGAAGTGAGAGGCGTGTTCAGCATTGCAGTCATATCTGTCTCTCCAGCACACCGTCATGGGTTTGTGATTAAACACAACAGTGTAAGCGCCAGTCGACAGGCATCACTGACTGGTAATAACGCTCAATTTGCTCCCACATGCCCAGAGTAAGAGGGCGAGGGACAGATATCAAGTGAATGATGTGCAATCTCTCAGAATAAACAAGACTAGAGATAATAATAAAAAGCCGGTTCACACTTCAGGCATACTCATCCATAAGCCACACCACTTTTATATTAATTACCATATGTAGAATAATTCAAATTCTGAATTTGACCTATCCACATGATCTTCCACATGACTGCTGGGTCCTCAGATTGCGTCTGAAATGTCCGTCTGAGGTCATCGCTGTTAACAAACTCAAACTACTTCTTTTGAACTTGTTGTTTTGTCCCACTGAATGTCTCTGAGACGTTCTGGGACAACTATGGGTTTTGCGGTCGTCAGAACAGCCGAGGAAAATTACAGCAGCAACAGCGAAGCTACTAGCATAAATAGCCCTGCGCTGTAGCTGACATGTGAATGTGGCTTCATAATGGGTTACTAAAAACGCCCAGTTGTTTAGGGTGACCGTACGTCCTCGTTTGCTCAGACGTTTCTGAATCATGGACCGTGTTGGGGATTCGGCCAATCTTTCCCACAGCTGCATTCACCTGCGTCTAATTTACTTTTCTTTTTTTAGCTACCGCCTTCACACACGGCACCACCGGTCGGTCATGGATGTAGCCTTCACGCAGACATTAGCCAAACTACATCTCAATCCTTTACCTCAGCATCCCAAAGCAGCTCTCTTGTGCACATGGTGCTTGATAGGTTTGTACAATTCCCAAACTCACAGATGAAGTCTTTGTGGGAAGCTGAATGCATGACCTGCAAAGCTGGTACGTGTCCAATAATGAAGAGTACACCAACTCGGCAGAACACTAAGGAGAGAGCACAGCAGGTAAAAGCTGGGCTAGTTTACATTTGCTTTTGTTTTATCGCTGAGGCCAATTGGATGTGGACTCACTAGTAGTCTGGCCAGGTAGCAGGAAAGCTAGCCTGCTCTAAGGCAGCCCTGATATGAGACAGACCTCAAGTGAAGTCTGAATATTACTACCATGCCTGATACAAGCTAAAACGAGCTGATATAAAAATCCCATGTTAAGGCGAGCTAACGCCGCTAGGTATGGATGAGTTCCACACTACACACTGCTGTGTAACGTCATTGCTATGAGGGTTTCTCCATGTGCCTGATTCCCAGTGTAAACACGACTAAACAGCTGAAATGACTTTATTAGTCTGAATCTTTATATTTATATCGTCGCTGTCCAAGGAAAAACATGTATCTCCATTTTTGTCCATTTTGACTTTTATGCATCATTTGAAAACAGCAGCTGCTGTTTACACTGTGGGAGAATTGCATGATAAGTGGACACACAGATAAAGCCCAAGTGCTTGGAAAGACGTCTGGTTCCATTGACTTACATTAAAATTGAATGAGGTTTTTGGCCTCTCCTGGAAAGCTGCAGTTTTGGAGATACTTGTTTTTCTTTGGACAGCGACGATATACATATATCTACAAACAGGACCCTCTGACTAACGCGGTTCACAGGTGCAAGTTTCTGTTGACGGACTGATTCATCTACAAACACTGGCACACAACTATTTGAGCTTTCCAACTATAAAGACTAATAATACCTGTATTAATTCCCACAAATGATTCAGAACAAGTCAGATGATATACAGTTTATGAGCTTTTATAGAAGAGAAGGACAAATATTTCTGAAAGCCACTTTTTTTCTGAAATCTTTGGTACTGGTAAATTTTTGGTTAAACATAAAAACCTATTCTGTGGTCAATAACCTTATTCTACTTAAACTTTTTGACTGTAAAGGGGTTAAGAGTATATGATCGGCATGAACCTAGCTCATTACGCAATAATGTTTCGATGTTTGGTCTTAAAATGGGCTCAAATGGGCTTGTAACAAACTTTCTTGTGTTCGTTTATTATTAGTTGGAGTTCTTGGTAAACTGATTCATGCTACACTTAAAAGACAGAATCCCTGTTTCCCTAAAATCATCTTTTCCACGTATACATGAATATTATTACATCCTCAGGAAGACCTTCAGAGTGCGAACTTCCCCAGCCCCAACTGTTCACGTTTGCATTAGAGAACTGTTATGTAATCGTGTAACAGCAAGCTTGTAGCATCTACGAAAGTGGATACAATGACTCAAGCCATGAATTTATCAGCTGGAGTTATAGTTGGAATGTTGACTAAAATAATCGCAGTCTATCTGGTTTTGTTCAGACAGCACTAACGACACCGGGTGAGTTTTAGTGTGAACCGCAGTAAAAAAGGGAACAGCAGAATTCTATGATTTAGTGAAGGTCCTAAGACAAACCTAAAACCTCACCTTCATCATCTGTTCTGTTACCTATGAGACCGAGACCACCCAATTAAAGGGTCACCGTATTATCAGTGAGGTTGGTACCACGACTCTTAGCTGTTGTGCAAACATGTGAGCATCTCTTATTAATTACAGCATACTCCGTCCTTATCTTCATTAAACTATGTGTATGCGGACGTGCCAAAACATGCACATCCTTTCAGTGGAAATCAAAGTTCTGGCGCTAATGCTATCACCTGCATCAGGCGTGTCCTCCTCGGAAACAGTGGAGGAAAAATGCCAGACATTTAAGACACGAGTGCTCTAGAAATTCAGAGTACGGCATTCCACTGCTGTTTCTGTTGTCTACTGCTACTTTCAGAACCTCATTTGTAATCTGTCACTCAACCCGTCATGCCGGATCTTTCATCTAACCTAGATGTGTTTGGTAAACGAGATCAAACAGGTCGTATGAAAGTTTGTTTGAAGTCGAGACTTACACATTACAAATGTGCCCTCCTTGCAGGCTAATAACCGATTAGCCTAGCATGATACGTCTGCTGAGCAACAAGGGCTCAGTACAGTCATGCTGTGGTAAAGCCCAGTAAAGGCCCCGGCACATAAACATTCCACCCGACATGCATAGTCATGATGCTGTTCTATCACTTCAGAGACTTTACTGTATACTGCACAGCGATCAGGCTCAGAATCTCTGATGTCTGATGTAAAACCCACCTAGTAAAAGCATGCCCATTCTGCTAGAGCGGGATGCACAATTACACAGCAAACATTACACCTGCTCAATATCCCGACCAAGGACTTGCTGAACAGGGGGAGTTGAATGCAGTTTCTTAGAGATGGAGCTACTATTCCAGGCTAGGGGCAGGCGTTTAATTTAGCAGATATTTGCAATTTTTACACATTTTCTGAACTCTTTTCAGAGTTTTTCTTGTTAAAAAGAAAATGAAGTTTCACAGATGCTTTAACCTACAGTGGAATATGTCTATACAGATCACTATGTGACTAAAGGGAACCCTGACAGTGGAGACCTGTGCGCCTTAAAATGATATACAGGTCCAGTACTATTAAAGCATGACATATAAGCAGGAACGAAACATGACGAAAAGGCAAAATCGCTCTGAGTAGAGGAGCACTGTCGCACTGTGATCATGTCCTGAAAAACATTAATAACTAAAAAGCTTCAAATTCTAATTTCATGAATTTCTAGTGTACAGGTCATTATTCCATTCTTATTGTTTTATTTTGTATTTACTATTTTGCTTATTTAACTCACCTTTCTTATATGTATTTGTTCCACCTCTATTCTACTCTATTGTAGGTAATATATCTTTATAATTTCTTATTGTTTCATGTGAGTAGACAGTTGTGATAGTTGTACCAGGTATAAGCAATGTAATACACACACTCTGATTCTGAAAGTTGCTCTCGAGTGATTAGCAACACTCACTGATCCACACTCAGTGGACGAGAAAGAGGCAGCCACTATTGAACACGGAGCCTGTGTGGTTGGTGCAGCTCAGTGGATAACACCACTACCTGCCAAGTAGCCACCACCACATGTGGGAGACTGGGGTTCGAATCCCGGTCTGGGTGACTATGCTGTGCTACACCAATAAGAGTCCTTGGGCCAGACTCCTAACACTACACTGGCCTACCTGTAATATGACTAACCTTGTAAGTCGCTCTGGATAAAAGCGTCAGCTAAATGCCAGAAATGTAAAATGTAATGTGTACTCTGAATTGGATATCTGGGTCGATGGTTATAAAATGAGACTAAATCTAATGAAGTGCAAGGCTCTACATGTTATACACTACACCAGCCTCCTCTATCGATCAGATCAGGTGGAATTTTGCCATGTCGAAGTCTTGAGAATCACTAGTCAGGATGGCCTGTACTGGGACAGTCAGGTGGATCACACGTGTCTTCAGACAACAGGAAGCGTGTGGCTTTTGGGCCGTCTTAGGAATTCCTGTGCTGCGGATGAGGAACTGGTAA
Organism: Prochilodus magdalenae; assembly: GCA_024036415.1. NCBI lineage: Eukaryota > Metazoa > Chordata > Actinopteri > Characiformes > Prochilodontidae > Prochilodus > Prochilodus magdalenae. The sequence continues at coordinate 209,876 of JAMWET010004633.1, read as the reverse complement.
GCTACGTGTGGCCTGTTTGGGAATATGCAGTTCCTGGCTGGCACCGCTTGCTTACCAGAGCTCAGGACCAACTTGCTGGAACAACTTCAAAAAAGTGTTTGCAAAGTGATCCTGGGCTAAAGCTACACAACAGATTTAGACACACATAAGACTCTCACACTGCCCTCTCTTAACGTGAGGCATAAGCAGCGGTGCCTGAATTTTGCCAATTGAACTTTTAGAGACCAGTTCCTCAGACAGGAAGTTACAGGCTAACAAGGAAGCTTGTTGCTCTATTTTCTACTGTGGAATATGTGTAAAATATTAAAGTAACAGAAAAATATTTCAATAAGACAGGTTTTTAAAAACCTGTAAAGATGCAGAATCATAAATAAATAAATAAATAAATAAATAAATAACCGATAAAACTAAATATGGCAAGAAAATACGGCAGCCTATTAGTAACAGGACTTAGTTTAGTAGGCATGTATAAAACACTCTGTCTGCTTTATATAACATGTTAGAATGGTACTGGACTTATACACCACATTAACAGACTTCAGACGGACTTCAGAAACCGTGTGTATGAGTCTGGGCATGCGTGTGTACCAAAGACTCTGGCCACGAAACCCAGCGGGAAGTGTGAGGCGAAGGCAGTGAGGAACCACGGAGCAGCGTAAAGACTCGGTCCGATCTCATACTGCTCCAGATGACTATACAACTCCCTGTGGTAGTCGTGCAATAGACGGGACAACTGATACATCTGGATCTGAGAGAGACAGAGGGAAAGAGAGAGAGAAAAAGGGAACAATATGAAAATAAGGAATTACCTAGACATTTTATTTAAGAGCAGCTGTGTTTACCAACATAAACCAATCCTAGAGTTATACATGTGGAGACCAGTTACTGGTTAAAATATGAAAGATATCTATTCAGAAACTATTTACAGCTAGCTGGTTACGCCTCGAACGGCGAATGCTGTGGTGCTAGTGAAGATGAAGCCAACACACCCCACCCTGTTGTAAGCTCAGTAGCCAGAACCAGGTGAACATCTGGCTTTATGCATTACTAACCCAAAACCATTGATAAGGCTTCACTCAGCTTCTGAAACACTAACTTGTTCTTCAGTTCTGGGCAAGAAAAACAATCCTGATTTGCATCATGACACAAAATGTTAAGGAGGGTATTAAAACTTTGATAAACAAAACCTTTAGCATCAATTTGACATCATAACTGACTCTTGTAGCTGGTCAGGAGGATAATCAAGACATGTAGGTCATGGAATACCTTTGGCTTGAAATACCATTTTCAGACATGGTTAAAAAACACCCAGGTTTGGGGGGAAATAAAAATAGGCTGAACATTTGTAGGGGGCTGAGATTTAAGAAGCCTGAAGCATGTAAAAGCCTCAAATTCCACTAATGACTTCTGTGGAAATAAAAATCAGAAACAACCCAGGTTTCCCGCACTGCTTTCCTGCTGTCTAGAGCAGACGTGTTCGAACAGTTTGAACAGCAGCAGATCAACAGTAAAAACGTCAACTGTGTGGAGCTACAGTGATGGATACTAGCCAACTGATTTAGCATCACCGTTCATGCCAAGCATCGGAGAGAGGGTACAAGGCCAAAACAGATTTGATAGCACTTGCTAAAACAGCACCCTGCTTGATATGCAAAATACTGCAAAAAAAAAACAACAGAGGCTTAAAGGAAAGTCCCTGAGAGCACGCCAACACCACCTCCAGTCCCTGTCTTTATCTGGGGGAACTGACACTCTAGCAGTGCGGACTGGATACCTGCAGAATGATCATGTCGGGCCGGTACTGTTTCCGCAGGCCCATGTCGTACATGAGGAACTTGAGCATGCCGAAAGCATCTTCCTCGCTCATGTGCAGCAGCAGCACTCCCGCCACGAAGCTCAGACCCTGGCAGTAGCCCACCTCTGGATCCAGCAGAGAGTAGGCCTTCAGCAGGTTATACAGAGAGAGCTGACCTGCACCCAGCTGAGCACTGAAATACGGGTGAGTGGGGAAGGTGCGGCCTGAAAGACACAGAGGGAGAGAAAGAGAGACGGGGAGGGGAGGAAAAGGGCAGAAAGGTTAATCCTCAGAAGAGTTCTCCTATGCATTTAGGTTATGTTACAGTGCTGATTTGATGTAGCTGCATTATTACATAAGTAGCTCAGTAATGAGTTATATTAATAGTGAGTTCCACTTCATCTCTGCGGAGTGGCTTCGTGGCTGAGCTGCAGATGCTCCTAGACGCTTTCTCCATTTCAGGCACACAGCGGAGCTTTTGCCACCATGTGTCCCACCTTACATGTTTGACATGCTCACAAATACACAGGAAACCCCCTGAAACCAACCCAACTCAATTTCCGTGCTAGTGCATGTGCAGAAAGTACATCTGATCTGTCATTTTCTGTGAACATGTAGGTGTAGGTGGACAAGCTGCTGCTGGAATCACTCTGAAACTCCCTCTGAGATTCATCTCTGGCGCACTCTTGACTTGTAAAGGGAATGCAAGGAATCTTTTTTCCTGTCTAGCCACACTATAGTTATTCCCACTGTGCCAGTCTGAACCTCCAGGCAGGAAAATTCTAAACGTGTAAGCTGCCACAGTCACCAGTTCTGGGATATCCATGAAAAGAGGACCCAATGAGTAAATCACTAAAGACCTCTTTGTTAGCTGCATGTGACACATGAAGTCAAACCACATTTGTAATCAGAACCGTATGTGTTTATCTGTCTTCTCATTCATCTGCCTACGTCCGACTGTAATCAATATAACTCAGACTGTAGTCGTTTCACCTCAGACTGTAATCAATATAACTCAGACTGTAGTCGTTTCACCTCAGACTGTAATCAATATAACTCAGACTGTAGTCGTTTTACCTCAGACTGTAATCAATATAACTCAGACTGTAGTCGTTTCACCTCAGACTGTAGTCGTTTCACCTCGGACTGTAGTCAATATAACTCGGACTGTAGTCGTTTCACCTCAGACTGTAGTCGTTTCACCTCAGACTGTAGTCGTTTCACCTCAGACTGTAGTCGTTTCACGTCTGACTATAGTCATTTCACCTCAGACTGTAGTCGTTTCACCTCCGACTGTAGTCATTTTACCTGTAGTGATTTTCAAGGCAATGGAATGGCATCACGACTACGCCCTTCATACGACGTGTGCGTGCAGGGCAATGGGTGGCTACCAGGAAATAATTTCTCTTTCATTGTGCTATTACTGTTCAAAACATGTAGGTCGCTAGGTTAGCAAGTTAATATGGAACCAGGTCAGTTTTTACTTTCATTCCTCCTATTCTGTAATTCATGCAAGTATTTAGCCTACACCCTTTTCCGAGGAGATCAATGTACTATTCATACTGATCACGGAAAGAATGTGTCTGTGTATTGTGTACTTGACTGCGGACAACAAAGACTTCATATTCCGCCACCTTCCCCAGCCTTTACGTTTGTCTTCTGCGGTCGTTTTTCTCCTGCTCTACAGTACTAAACTGCTACCCAACCTGAGCCTAACACAGCCCACGACAAAATCAGGGTCCAGGCCAGGTTTGGGATGACTTTTGACGTGTGGAATGGTAATCTGTTGTGGTAAAATACCGTATTTATACCAAACAGCATTAAATATCTGTATATTAAAGGCTATATAGCTTACTTCTTGGGGTGAATCTTATCACACTTATCTGAGGCAAGTCAAAGCCCCCTCTATACATGGCGCCGCCTAGACAAACCACAGCTTTCTTTACGTTCCACCCCCACCCTTCTCTTCCCTGTAACTGCATAATTACAGTATTGCATCATGAGCCGAAGGCGGACAGTGATATCTTTCAGAAAGCCAGGTGTGTATGAACATATACATGTTACCAGAGGTGATGTTGCATTCATTCAAGAATGTGAGTATAAGGCATTGTTAGGTGTCTTTTCCCAGACAAGAGCCAGCATCTCTCTGCTCTTCCACCGAGCTTGTTTTCTTTGTCTATGCCATCTCTTAATCTCTCTTCCAATGAATCTGTCCATCATCTCCCTTTCCCTTCCATTCACTCCACCTGCTCGTCACCACGACTGTTTGTTTGCCAGATAGCAGCAGGATGACCTCAGCGTTCAGAAGTATGGAAGAGGCTGACACACCCATGCGGATGGTTTGAAGGTGGGAGTAATAGTGATCTTACTCTCTGTAATCTTTGTGCTGCTGGAATGGGCAATTTTTCAGGGACTCTTTTTGAAGTGGCTGTGCGTATATTACTGGGGGGTAAACTGGAATGTTTGTGTTGTACAGTAGTGTGCAAAAGTCAGAGACCAACTCTGAGTCACTCATTTTTAGCACTAAGAAAAAAACTCAGTAACAAAGAGGATATTAAATCTGTCCACCTACATCTTCTTTTCAGAAGACTTGCTCAGTCCTTCAAAGAAACTGGACTCCAAAGTTCAGCCTCTGAAGTTGGTTGAATTTTCTCTTTATTTAAAAGTCGTCCCATTTACAAATTCAGATCCTATCAGAACTGCTCAGCATCTCAGACGTCCAGTTTTGGTGTTTGAATGTTTCCCAAGTTGACCAGGATGGACCAAAACTTTATTACCCTGTTTTTCTAATGCTCAGGACCCCCACAGGACCACCACAGAGCAGGTATTATGTGGGTAGTGGATCATTCTCAGCACTGAAATGACACTGATGGTGTTAGTGTGTACTGCGAGTACGAATGGATCAGAAACAGCCGTTGGCCGGCTTGACTGAGTGACTGGTCAGGCTCTTCATAAGGGGTGTGTGTCTGTGTGTAGCACTAACCGAGGTCTATGAGGATGGCGTGCTGTTGTGAGGTGAGTTGTTTCAGTAGCTCTTTGTAAGGTGTGTCGTTATTGGGGGGCTTGGTGGTGGGTACCGGCTGCCTCAGTAAATACTGCTCAGAAAGAAATTTCCATATTTCTCCTCTGTGTTGCCGTGGAACACCTGAAAGAGAGAGAGAGAGAGAAATAAACAGTATTAACTTTACTTCATTATTAATTTATTAATTCATCATTAGATTAATAATATTACCTTGTGTCTATGAAAAGTACGTTTACTGAAGTTTTAGAGCAAGATTTTAACAAGATTTCACTCTAGACAGCGGTAAAAAAGGAAGAGACCAGGTTTTATTCAGATGGATTAGTCGAGCTACAACTAGCTTTCCTGTGAGGTAAAACGTGCAGATCTGGGGGTTTAATGACATAAAGCATTATGGTGAACCTGTGCGGTCTGATGCTATACTTCTGTTGATCCTGTGCGGTCTGATGCTGAACTACTGCCCATCCTGTGCAGTCTGATGCTGAACTACTGCCCATCCTGTGCAGTCTGATGCTGAACTACTGCCCATCCTGTGCAGTCTGATGTTGAACTGTGGCCCATCCTGTACAGTCTGATGCTGAACTAGTGTCCATCTTGTGCAGTCTGATGCTGAACTAGTGTCCATCTTGTGCAGTCTGATGCTGAACTAGTGTCCATCTTGTGCGGTCTGATGCTGAACTGTGGCCCATCCTGTACAGTCTGATGCTGAATACTGTCCATCCTGTGCAGTCTGATGCTGAACTAGTGTCCGTCCTGTGCTGTCTGATGCTGAACTAGTGTCCATCCTGTACAGTCTGATGCTGAATACTGTCCGTCCTGTGCAGTCTGATGCTGAACTAGTGACCGTCCTGTGCAGTCTGATGCTGAATACTGCCCATCCTGTGCAGTCTGATGCTGAACTACTGCCTGCTCTGTGCAGTCTGATGCTGAACTAGTAGTGTCCGTCCTGTGCAGTCTGATGCTGAACTAGTTTCCGTCCTGTGCAGTCTGATGCTGAATACTGTCCATCCTGTGCAGTCTGATGCTGAACTGTGGCCCATCCTGTGCAGTCTGATACTGAACTAGTAGTGTCCGTCCTGTGCAGTCTGATACTGAACTAGTAGTGTCCGTCCTGTGCAGTCTGATACTGAACTAGTAGTGTCCGTCCTGTGCAGTCTGATGCTGAACTAGTTTCCGTCCTGTGCAGTCTGATGCTGAATACTGTCCATCCTGTGCAGTCTGATGCTGAATACTGTCCATCCTGTGCAGTCTGATGCTGAACTGTGGCCCATCCTGTGCAGTCTGATACTGAACTAGTAGTGTCCGTCCTGTGCAGTCTGATGCTAAATACTATCCATCCTGTGCAGTCTGATACAGAACTTGTTTCCGTCCTGTGCAGTCTGATGCTGAACTACTGTCCATCCTAAGAACATTTTAAAGTTTTGCTACTGGTCTATACGCTCTAAATAATCTAGCTCCATCACAGAACGTCTCGGTAAATGAGGAGAGGCCTCTTTCGCTAAATATGCTTCTAAACTGTGAATCCGACGGTCAAACTTGATGCTCATGTTTAGGTAACACAAAGTGCACTGTAAATAAATACCCTGTTATAATTGTTATCCTAATTATTATTATTATTATTATTATTATTATTATTATTATTATTATCAGGCTGCTATGTAACAGCGAGAAAGAAGTCAGTGACTTGAGCTGCATGTTGGTAGAGGAACAAAAGCCACAAAGCAAAACCAAATTAATCCTTAAACCCACACTATGTTTACTGTAAAGGCACATCCATTATGTCAAGCAGAAACAGGCATGACCGTGTGCCCACAGTGAAGTTCAAGCCTTTTTACAACACTGGATTACCCAAAGCCTGTTTCACACTAGCTTCTGCGTACCCATCGTCACTATACTGGCTGTTAAACAAATCGCCCAGGATTTTTTTAAGCCGAACCTAAACGGTTTAGTCACTTAACCCTGACTATAAAGGGCCCCATACTCCTGTACTTAGAAATGAACTGTTTACGCAAAACAAGCAGACGACAAAAAAACAGACGACACGGGCAGTTTAGGAATTCTATACCTTCATCTGAAAGGCATCAACCCTCATTACACTGTCATTCTGCACAATTTGTACTTTCAGAGAGTACTGTCAGTTCATTTCCTGTGTAGTGGAGAGTGGGTGGAAGCTTTACAGGGTAAGCCCGACTGCCACAGATCCAGGAAAAGCTTGGGCAAAGAGAAGGTGCTCTCTAAAAGCTTGACTGCAGTCGAGTAATGTAGGTTACTACAGCACCGTCCCATGTCCTGTATTACTGCACTACATGATTCGTATAATATGATGCAAAACAGAAAAATCTACGAAGGCCTGGCTGCAGAATTAGAAAGAGTCGGTACATGAAACCTGAGGATGACAGTAAAGCTGGAAAGCAAAAGCTTCATCTGTTTGTAATTAGGGTTAAATTGTTCAACTTACTGAAAGCTGGTGCACTGCATTCCCTGATCTCACTGTACATCCTTCGCATACACAACTACAGAAAACACTTTCTATCGCACTTCACATACGCAAAAGTCTTAGAACAATACTCAAGTACACTCTCAGAACAAATGGGAAACAAACTGCCTTTGGGTCAGTCCCCCTTCTTGATGGCACCTTCAGTTGGGGAACATGATTGTACCATAGTCCAATGTAATTGGAATATGGTACAATTTCTCCTCTGGGATCAATAAAGTATCTATCTATCTATCTATTCATGTATCTATCTATCTATCTATTCATGTATCTATCTATCTATCTATCTATCTATCTATCTATCTATCTATCTATCTATCTATCTATCTATTCATGTATCTATCTATCTATCTATTCATGTATCTATCTATCTATCTATCTATCTATCTATCTATTCATGTATCTATCTATCTATCTATCTATTCATGTATCTATCTATCTATCTATTCATGTATCTATCTATCTATCTATCTATCTATCTATCTATCTATCTATTCATGTATCTATCTATCTATCTATCTATTCATGTATCTATCTATCTATCTATCTATCTATCTATCTATCTGTTCATGTATCTATCTATCTATCTATCTATCTATCTATCTATCTATCTATCTATCTATTCATGTATCTATCTATCTATCTATCTATCTATCTATCTATCTATCTATCTCTCTCTCTCTCTCTCTCTCTGTGTTCATGTACTTATCAATCTATCTATCTATTCATGTATCTATCTATCTATCTATTCATGTATCTATCTATCTATCTATTCATGTATCTATCTATCTGTTCATGTACCTATCTATCTATCTATCTATCTATCTATCTATCTGTTCATGTATCTATCTATCTATCTATCTATCTATCTATCTATCTATCTGTTCATGTATCTATCTATCTATCTATCTATCTATCTATCTATCTATCTGTTCATGTATATATCTATCTATCTATCTATCTATCTATCTATCTATCTATCTATCTATCTATCTCTCTCTCTCTCTCTCTCTCTCTCTGTTCATGTACTTATCAATCTATCTATCTATCTATCTATCTATCTATGTTTCTATCTATCTATCTCTCTCTGCATACACAGAAAAATACACAGGTTTTCTATATACACAGTTTCTGGTTTTTGAACTTTTTGTTACAGGCAACTAATAAAATAAAATGAGACACAAATAAACAGATGAGACTCATCGGTCTTGATTGTGAGGTGAGGGGACATTTGCACAGTTCTTTGTTCAACCCTTTTTAAATACTCTGTTGTTCAGAGCGACTCTTTCTTCTTGTTAACAAGCCATGTGCTGGTTTTATTATAGTAGCTGCTATGGCTAAACTGACTGCCCAATGGCTCATAAGGTGTTTCACATAAACCGGTTATCTGCTCATTTTTCAGGAGACCATGTTGCAATGACCGTCTCGGGCAAGTGACCACACCATACAGATGAACAGACTTATCTGGGATATTCTATAAGAACCAAAGGAATGCTGAACAACTCATCGGACTGCCCGGTTAGATAACATTAACGGCAGCTGGTGATGACTAGTGATGACTGGTGAGCAAAACCAGTATGTGTAGCTCATTTAAAGGCTTAGCCAACAACTGCTTTTGTTCACACAGGCTAGGACAAAACCTTGTATCTCCAACTTACAATGGGAATTAATGGCTCTTTAGGTTTTCGGGATTTCTATTGGCCCGTTCATCAGTGAAACTAAACACAAGGTTCAGACAAGACACTGACAAAACGTGTGCATATGTCTTACCTTGTCCGACAGCTGTGTGTATCTTCTCCGTATCGAATTTGACCTTTGACCTGCCTGTGGTGCTAAGCATTTTCTCCCACACCAGCGTAACATCTTTCAAACATGGCGTGATCTCCTCATAGTCCAGCTTCAGCCGTCTGCTCTGCAGATCACTCTCTGAGGCTGTAAGAGGAAGAGGAATACGTTTAGAGCATACTGTGGCTCATCCTTCTCTCACTCGTACACGAGCTCGGACTATGAACGGGGAATTGTGCAGAGTACAGGTACAGAGCCAACGAAATGCAGTTAGCATCTAACCAGACGTGCAAAACAAAGTGCAGGAAAGTGACCATGGCAAGTGATGTAGAGGTTACAATATGTACACTATGGACAGTGGAGTATAAATATATATATACAGGGGTTGGACAATGAAACTGAAACAGCTGGTTTTAGACCACAGTCATTTATTAGTATGATGTAGGGCCTCCTTTTGCGGCCAATACAGCGTCAGTTGGTCTTGGGAATGACATATACTGCGTCCTGCACAGTGGTCAGAGGGAGTTTAAGCCATTCCTCTTGCAGGATAGTGGCCAGGTCACTACGTGATGCTGGTGGAGGTTCGTCCTTCTTGGTGGTATGCTGACATTACCCTGGATACCGTGGCTCTTGATACATCACAAAGACTTGCTGTCTTGGTCACAGATGCGCCAGCAAGACGTGCACCAACAGTTTGTCCTCTTTTGAACTCTGGTATGTCCCATAATGCTGTGTGCATTGCAGTATTTTGAGCAGAACTGTGCTCTTACCTGCTAACTGAACCTTCACACTCTGCTCTTACTGGTGCAATGTGCAGTTAATGAAGATTGGCCACCAGGCTGGTCCAATTTAGCCATGAGACCTCCCACACTACAATGACAGGTGTTTCAGTTTCATTGTCCAACCCCTGTATATATGTACAGAGTGAGCAGAGAGAATACAGTGTAGGTTATATGTAGGGTATGGAGGTTATACAGTATGCAGAGTAACTGTGCAGACAAGGATAGTGCAATTATGAATAGTGCATAAAGGCATTAACCACAGTTCAGTGCAGTGAGTGTGATGATGCAGTTAAAGTGGCGGTGTGGAGTTCAGCAGGGTCACAGCCTCAGGAAAGAAGCTCGGCCTGAGCCTGCAGATATGGGAGCGCAGACTCCTGTACCCGCCTGCCAGATGGGAGGAGGGTAAAAAGTCCGATGAGGATGAGCAACGTCCTTAATGACATTCCTCGCCTCATTAAAGTCAGATGTCAATTACCTTTACTATAATGGTGAATTCCATTCACAATCAAACAATCCAGCACGTTCAAGGCGACGCATATATACCCACTGTAAAAGTTTTGTTTATTATAGAAACATGACAAGCGTCCTCTCTGATGATGTCACATGGTTGCAGTGGAGTCTGTCCTACAGAAATAAGGCCTAACCTAAAAAGCTGGAGCGGCTAAAGCTGGCTAGCCGGCTGAATGATAGACTAGTGTTGAATGAGATATTCAGCTCACGGTTCCTCGTTCAGCTGACGAGAGAGCGCAACCATGGGGTGGTACTGGACACGTACACCAGACTGGAGTCTAGGGCTCTTAACACTCAAGGCTCTGAACAAACCTTTCCACATCAGACCACTTTGCTCACTCTTCTGAATCACTCCTTGATTGAGACGTGAACTGTGAGTGGACGGCGGTGGCCTTGTGGTCCACGACCAGATCCTAGACCGCCACAGGAAAAAGGCTAAAACCGTGTTAGTGTAGTGACTCATGGTATAGCGGAGAGATTCTGGGTGGAACAAAAGGAGGGGAATTTCCTACAATGCTTTGTGTGCGCTGTAATAAGCCTGACCCACATTTCCTACCTCTCGCCACGGACACCCACACACAGGAAGAGATAAAGGGGAAACGAGAAAAGATCAAATAATAAAACAGGAAGAAAAAGGGAATACCATCCCCGTATGTCGCTCCCCGCCCAGACTAAAGAAAGAAACAGCTAACCTTTTATCACTCAGGGTTAGATAACGGGGGTCACTCCTTTTCCACTGACCCCGTCTTACTTAACATGCTCTCTGCAATACATTTCGAGCCTACTCTGGAGGGAGTCCACACTGGCCTTAGATAGAGGGATGTGGAACTGGAGTCTTCTGGGCGCTACCATGTTTTCTGTCTCTACACATAAGCCGGAGACCGACCTTGACTTTCCATTGTCAGCCAAGTACAAGATACTAATGACCAGATACCAAAAACAGGATGATCACCTTACATAATGAAGCAAATGACAGAAAGGGGGGGTTCAGCTCTTAAAGCTGAAGATCTGAGAACATCCACAGGAGTTTCTGTCCATCTTCTCCACTCTGAAAAGAGGTGTAGCTGTTCAAGAAGCTCCTCAATGAGCAAACGAGACAGAGACCTCCAACACAGAGGCTGCTGGTGTTCTCAGAACAACGGACTGACCACCCCAGAGAGTCCAGAACCTCAACACCACTGATAGTGTTTGGGGTTATGTGGATGGACTGAACTTCGGAGGTGTGTCTGCAGGTTTCTTTGGGAAACTGAAAGCGAGTTTCATGAGACGACTGGAAGCTGTAATAAAGGCGATGAGTGGAGGCACTGAACCCTGAAGAATCTTTCATCATATTCAGTTGTTGAGGCTTCTGTGTAATTTTCTGGTAAGTACACGTCTCCTGCTCCAGGCCGCCCTTGTAGGTGGATGCACTGGGGTTGTTTGAGTGACTGTGCGTACACATACAGAACAGCCAGCCATGGAAAACCTTATTACTGACGTGTCCAACAGTTACTGAGCAACCATTACTGTAAAAACCGCCACTGAGTTTACAAACAGTCTACAAACGCTGGGTTCGGTTACCCCATCCATCCAGATACAGCTGATTGAGAAATGGCCTGCTTGAAGCAGAGGAGCAGATTATAAGGTAAGAGCAGCCTCCGCCTCTGCATCACACGCTTAATTCCCGTAGCTGATTTCAAAGTGGCACCATGAGCCTCACGACATCGCTAATCCTCCCTGGACGTCAATACTGACCCAGTTTCCATACGCCAACACCTCCTCCTCTTTTTTTCCCTTCCTTCCATTCAGGAGGCAAGCCTTGACTCACGAGTTTGAGGGTGTGGTAAGCCGGTCGGGTGGCACGCCCGTAGCTGAGCTATAACTGTGCCAACACGCTCTGTCGCGGGAAACAAGATTAGCTGGTGCGTGGCTTTCTGCTCCCTTGCAGGGACATGCGCTCGTGTGCATCACACTTTCATTAAGCCCTGCCTAATTCTTTTGTTGACATGACTGGATGTGGGAGGAGTCAGGAAGTTAGCCCTAACCAAAAGCTAGGAAGCGACTGCGGACGATAAGAACAGCATGCTACTGTTCAGCTGTGGCTCGTTGAAGCAAGCAGTAGGAAATTCTGTGGACAGTGTCGGCCCACTCCACATTCGTGTTTGCAGGCAGATGGTATATTTAATTGTGAGTTAAATGTAAAGCTCTTTTTCTTTTTTTCATCTAGCAAACTAACTAACTAATAAATGAGTAAATAATAATAATAATAAAAAAATGATCCTAAAATTGGAAAAGCATAATGAATACATTGAGAGTGTCGATATATCACACCGGAAAAAAAAGTAATATTAATTATGTGCTATTTTATTTATTTTTTGAACAAAATAAAACTGTTGATACTTGAAATGATACTTTTTCCACCGTTTTCATCAAATTTCGACACTAAAACACACAGGATATGTTGGTTGTACAATATCAGCCCTAGACAAATTCGCCAAAATGTTCTTTTTTGCCATATTTTGGTCAAATCTTCAAAGTAACCATTAAAAAACCCAGCCAGATCACAGCTGGAGACGAAAACTTTTGGTCTAGGAGCTCAACCAAACGGAACAGTGTTTCATTACCTCATACTAAGTGTCTCATTACATTTAGCTACATTCAAATGGTCATTCAAAAGGAATGTGAACTGAAACAACAATAATAAAGCAAGACTAAGGGTAACTAAGAGTCGGCTAACAAACAGGCTATGTATTTATTTATTTGTGGTGAAGCATTTTTTCATTATGACCCAAATATGACTGCTAGGTAACAGTTAGGGTCATGGTCAAGGAAACGTCTGTGCTTAAGCGCTGGGTCAACCCTAGGTCAGGGTCAGAGTGAAGGTTGGATTCAGGTTTAGGATTACAAAGATTCAGTTACACAACGATTCAGGTAATACAAGAATGCGAGAGTGCATGTTTGAGTAGGTGCCATCTGATAATCCCTCTGGCAGCGGGCGTGGTTCAAAGTACTTCTGTGGAACTGAAGGAGGAACCTCGGAGCAGGTTTCAATGCAGCCAGTGTCTATCAGGCTGCATTGCTCGGATGGCTTTTGCATAAATGCCCTTAACACTACCTGAAGCTTAATGCTGGGCAGGTGTTGACTACGGGCGTGAACATAGCTACCGTTACCAGCCTTTCCTACAACAGGTACGACGACAGGAGCCGTGCCAAAGAAAGGCTCAAGATTGCTGGGCGACAGAAGCGACAATGGAACGAATGCAGAAACTGTGCTTAGCTCGTGTTTTGACGACGCGCCGATATCCGAATTGTTCCTTTTAGTAAACCAATGGAAAGAATCATCTGCAGTACTGTGCGAAGGTCAAAGGTCACCCTTTATTTAATTTAGTCTTCGGCATTAATCATAGTCTTAAGTCATTAGTCATCAGGAAGCTTAGTAGCTTTTCACAATCATAGCAATCGTAAACGCATTCAGTGATGCTAAGGTCTGGAGAATCACGCTTCTGGGACCCCAGGTTTCTCAGTGTGGAGCTTCTTGTACAGTTGCACCTCCTTTCAGACCTCCATGGTGTTGAGGTGTCTTCTCACAGTGGACACAAGCACCTATGTTCTCCTCTCTCTTAAAGATGGAAGCTGTGGGTGCTGGTAATCTGGTGGGGACAGTGCTGGTGGTGCACCAGGTCTACTGGTGGTTGTGAGGTGGTTCTTCAATTTTGGAAACTCTTTTTACTTTCGCTTATTTTTTTCTTTGACTTTATTCTTCCTTCTGCAAATGAAACATCTTATATCTAATCTCCTGGATGGAAAGACAAAAGGATGAACAGGAATGTGCAGAAGACAGGAAGATCAAGTTGACTCGACCTGTGAATCAGGGATCGTTAAACTGGACCTTTAACTCACTGATCAATAGTCCCTAATCCTATAGCACTGAAACTACCAGTCCGCAGCTGAAAACAAACAAACAAAAAAGAAAACAAACAACGCGGTGCAGTTCGCCGCGAGCCAGACAGCCTCGATACTAGAGAACAGGATGAAGCCAGCCTCGGAATTACAGCTTTTCGCTCACCCTGTAGTTTCTGGTTCTCTCTCTCCATTCTCAGAAGCAAAATCTGCTGGAGGATGGCTTTACGCCACAACTCTCGCAGCTCCGCCCCGCTCCTCTTCCTCCTCTCCTCTGGCACCGCCCCCAGAGGACAGTCTCCGGCTCCACCCGCACCTCCAATCGCCAGTCGACCTCCAACCTCCAGAGAAGCTTCGCCTCTTTCTGAAAGAGAGAGAGTGAGAGAGAGAGAGGAGAAGAAAGAGGGGGCACAGAGACAGATCAGATTTAGCTCTGTGGTGAATCTTACTGCCTTATCACCTCCAAGTGGTCAAGTTAACTCATCAGTCATGGTGTTCTTGGTCAACCAAGACTCGGTCAGGCAGCCAGCTGGATTTAGCAGGATGAAAACAAGTACAGTAGGTGTTTCTGCAAACAGGGTCATGGAGCTGGTGAGACGGGCTCTGTGTTATTACTCTTGTAGACCTCATGGAGAGGCTGTCGCTCCTGCACCTAATGGGTACCCAATGAAATTTCCTGAAGCAGATGATGGATTGGTGGGAGGGACCACCATGATCTCTACAACAGCAATAATGCCATTAACACAGAGTTCATAGATAAACATTTTAATCCACACCAAGACTGGCGATACAACACGTACGATAAACATGTTTCCATTATTGAGGCCACAAATTCTACATCTAGCGTCTCACTACCCTGAGGGTACTGATAGCATTCCTTTCCTCCCAAACCTCGAAATAACAACCCATCATGATGCATGTGCACCCCTTACTGTAAATCACCCTCCCCTAACATATAGGCACAACAGCACGGCCCCCAGCAGGGGTCACCGCTCCTATCCACGGAGGACATTCCGAACAAGCGGCAGCACACCTGATTCCACACGTTGGGTGTCAGTCATCCAACAACTGATCAGATGAGCTCCCGACTCCAGCACTTTGCGGATAAGACCGGTGACTCCTGGTCTCCGGGCTTATCGCCTTGTTTAGGATTGTTGGTGGTTTTTGGGGGGAACTACACGCACGCCAGCATGCGCACGTGCACCCTCTTGGTTCCTGAGAAGGCCTGTTTGATAGCCATCACTCTGAGATCAGGTGATCTCAGTATGTAACTAAAACAGCATCGTGGACTCGTTCACTCTCTCAGCACTTTTTTTTTTTTTCTCTCCAAAACAAAAGTGGTATTTTGTGGTTTGGGATCCACCCTGTCGTTTGGGTGGTGTCTGCAGTTCTTTTTTTTTTTTTTTTTTAACACTTTCTGGACGCATACACAGTTCCGCACGCTCACAAACATACACACACAAACAAGTGCTGAATAAGAAACAAACAGATATGAAGAATTCAGATTTCTATCACCATCTAAACTTGAACCATGGTTTATCAGAGCACTGCATTACAGAAAGTGCTGGTTCAGATCTAAATGAAATATAATCCGAGTCCCCCTTTGCACTTTTCTCAGTACTGTATAGCTGCTTACACACATACAGTCCCCATTTCACTAAAAAAGTCGGAGCACGTTTCAAAAAAGCTGGAATGGTAACAAAATAAGAGCAAAAAGTTCATAGAATATTAAGGTTACAGCGTTTACAAACATTCCACAACAAGCAGGTGAATCTGTAACAGGTGAGGGACCGTGACTGGGTACGAGAGAAGCACCTATTCGGCTCAGTCTTTGCCAGCGGAGCTGGGTCCACATCTATCATGCATAATACTGGGAAAAGCTTCAGGGGATCGGGAGAACCTTGAAAAGCCATACATCAATTCTACACAGGAATCAGTTCTCTGGAGCCGAGACGGTCTGAGAGACGGTGGAAATGTGTGCTGTGGTCACGCTTCAGCCTGTTTTTAGGAAAAGAAGTCTCTGAGTCTCTGTACCGAAGACCAAAGGACCATCCAGACTTCTATCTGCGACTGGGGCAAAGCCAGCATCGCTCATCAAGATGACATCACCTGGGATGTTTGTTTATTTCAGCAAGACAAAGCCGGACCTTACTCTGCACACCAGTGTGGCTTCATAGACACAGCTTGACTGACCTGCCTGCAGTCCAGACCCGTCTCGTACCGCAAAGGTATAGGGTTTCACTCACTCACTCACTCACTCACTCACTCACTCACTCCCCAAACGACACTCACTCACTCACTCACTACCCAAACGACACTCACTCACTCACTCACTCACTCACACGACACTCACTCACACGACACTCACTCACTCACTCACCACCCAAACGACACTCACTCACTCACTCACCACCCAAACGACACTCACTCACTCACTCCCCAAACGACACTCACTCACTCACTCACTACCCAAACGACACTCACTCACTCACTCACACGACACTCACTCACTCACCACCCAAACGACACTCACTCACTCACTCACTACCCAAACGACACTCACTCACTCACTCACTCACTCACTCACTCACTCACTCACTCCCCAAACGACACTCACTCACTCACTCACTACCCAAACGACACTCACTCACTCACTCACTCACTCACTCGACACTCAATCACTCACTCACTCACTCACTACCCAAACGACACTCACTCACTCACTACCCAAACGACACTCACTCACTCACTCACTACCCAAACGACACTCACTCACTCACTCACTCACCCACCCAAACGACACTCACTCACTCACCTCACTCACTCACTCACACGACACTCACTCACCACCCAAACGACACTCACTCACTCACTACCCAAACGACACTCACTCACTCACTACCCAAACGACACTCACTCACTCACTACCCAAACGACACTCACTCACTCACTACCCAAACGACACTCACTCACTCACTCAAACGACACTCATTCACCCAAACGACACTCACTCACTCACCCACCCAAACAACACTCACTCACTCACTCACCATCCAAACGACACTCACTCACTCACTCACCTCACTCACCACCCAAACGAGTCACTCACTCACTCACCCAAACGACACTCACTCACTCACCAAAACGACACTCACTCACTCACCCACCCAAACGACACTCACTCACTCACCATCCAAACGACACTCACTCACTCACCACCCAAACGACACTCACCACCCAAACGACTCACTCACTCACCCACCCAAACGACACTCACTCACTCACCCAAACGACACTCACTCACTCACCCAAACGACACTCACTCACTCAACCAAAGACACTCACTCACTCACCCAAAGACACTCACTCAAACGACACTCACTCACTCACTCACCCAAACGACACTCACTCACTCACCCAAACGACACTCACTCACTCACCCACCCAAACGACACTCACTCACTCACCCAAACGACTCATTCACTCACCACACAAACGACTCACTCACTCACTCACTCACCACCCGAACGACACTCACTCACTCACCACCCAAACGACACTCACTCACTCACCATCCAAACGACACTCACTCACTCACTCACTCACCATCCAAACGACACTCACTCACTCACTCACTCACCATCCAAACGACACTCACTCACTCACTCACTCACCATCCAAACGACACTCACTCACTCACTCACCTCACTCACCACCCAAACGACACTCACTCACTCACTCACCCACCCAAACGACACTCACTCACTCACTCACCATCCAAACGACACTCACTCACTCACCTCACTCACCACCCAAACGAGTCACTCACTCACTCACCCAAACGACACTCACTCACTCACCAAAACGACACTCACTCACTCACCCACCCAAACGACACTCACTCACCATCCAAACGACACTCACTCACTCACCACCCGAACGACACTCACTCACTCACCACCCGAACGACTCACTCACTCACCACCCAAACAACACTCACTCACTCACTCACCATCCAACCGACACTCACTCACTCACCTCACTCACCCACCCAAACGACACTCACTCACTCACCATCCAAACGACACTCACTCACTCACCTCACTCACCACCCAAACGAGTCACTCACTCACTCACCCAAACGACACTCACTCACCCACCCAAATGACACTCACTCACCATCCAAACGACACTCACTCACTCACCACCCAAACGACACTCACCACCCAAACGACTCACTCACTCACTCACCCAAACGACACTCACTCACTCACTCACCCAAACGACACTCACTCACTCACCTAAACGACACTCACTCACTCACCCAAAGACACTCACTCACTCACCCAAAGACACTCACTCACTCACCCAAAGACACTCACTCACCCAAAGACACTCACTCACCCAAACGACTCACTCACTCACTCACTCACTCACCACCCAAACGACTCACTCACTCACTCACTCACTCACTCACTCACTCACTCACTCACTCACTCACTCACTCACTCACTCACTCACTCACTCACTCACTCACTCACTCACTCACTCACTCACTCACTCACGGAAGGTCCTGGAGCCTCAGTGCTCACTGGGTGGAAACCGGAGCACCTGGAGGAAACCCATACAGACACAGGGAGAACATCCAAGCTCCACACAGAAAGGACACCGGATGCTCCAGCTGGGAATCAAACGCAGGCTGCTCTTGCTGCGAGGCCACAGTGCTACCCATTGTGCCACCATGAAAAGGAGACTCACACAATTCTAGGTTTGTTTATGTGTACCAGATACAGGTTTGTTTATTAACCTCTTAGTGTTACTGATTTGCCTGTTCAGCATTTAGCAGTATGTATGTATACGAGCCATGCACACTACAGGTCTCGACCTTCTACTTCATATACCCTGAATTTAAGATTTCAAACATTCATGTGTTCATGAAGTCCTGGACATGCTTCCTCCTCTGAGAGACAGCTGGGTAACTTGGACATGGAAAGGATATGAGCGCAAATGATTTATCAGCTTCGGTGCGGGAAATCAAGCGCTAACCTGGCACCTCCCCTCATTAACATGAAGCACACTGTAACTCATCCAGCCATTTTAATCCCGAGCCAATGCTACGACAGCATTCAACAGCTCCTGAGGCAAAGTGCACTGCTCCCCCTACTGGCCAAACTTTTACGTGTCAATATATAGGCAATACAAGTGCACCTGCTTTTGCCATGTGCAAAAATTATTAGCATTAATACAAATTATTATTATCGGTATTACAGATGATATTAATAACAGGCTGCTTAACTAGTCTCGACTCTCAGCGAAAAGCTGAGTACTTGTTCTCCCTCTTCACCTCTCCACACAATGAACATGTCTAACCCAGAGTGCGTACGTGTATTAGCATTTCTGACTTACGTCCAACTCTTACATAGAAGCCACACAGAGGCGCTTTCCTTTCCCTTTGCAAACACCCTCGCGCGCACACACACGCTCACACCCCTCCGCAAACGTATTTGCGTGTACCTCGCCATCTTCACAAACACAAACACCCACCAGGCACTCCCTCAGCAAATAAGCTACCCTACAGCCTCAACCAACGCCCAGCCAATGTACTCACTCACACTCGCTTAAATGGGTCAATAAGCCTGGTGCTTTCCTCTGGCAGTCTGTCAACATGACCTCCAGCAAAACACAGGGTGGAACACCACACCCAACACTTACACACACACACACACACACACACACACACACACACATTACTCCATTTGCACATTTCGTACATCCTTCCAGACATATACACAGCCCAAGAGGTTGCATGACCATTAGCCTTGCCTGCTTAAACCTATTTTAAACCGGCATAAGCGGTTCCCTTTTCTTTTGGGCATCTCAAGGAGGGGTTGGCCGTATGACTAGATGTCACTGTTATGATAAACAACATCACTGTATGCTTTTCTGAGTATTCTATCAGCACTGTACGGCTGTGTGCACCATCAGACACGAGCTGAGAGTGCAGCCTGTAAACAACAACAACCACCACCACCACTGTGTAGTAAAGGCACAGGAACAAGAAGCTGGCTGGATGAATACAGTGCATTATATCTTACTGTGTTGGGATTTATTAACCAACTGTTAGCTTTTTACTGAGCAACTCAGTAAACAATAAACATTAATATTAATTTCAAAGTCAAAAATGTGCAATAAACTATAAAGTATGTCAACTTCCATGTTTATCTTTATTGTAACACTCGGCAATAAAGCAGAAATGCTTTCAGAATTTTTATTGCGCCCCGGAGCGTCTTCCCAATGAGTGCTCTGTATTCCAACTACAGCTATCAAGGCAGTTCTGAGTACATTAAAAGTAATGGCTTTTCGTTTTTAAGATCCTACTCTCCTACTTTTCCTTTTGTTATTGCGCTCTATTCAAAATTAAACTACTTGGTATGGGTATAATCTGTTGATATTAGTTTGACATGAAGATTGCAAACCCGCTGCAACCACATAATAGGCGTTTAGGAGCAATAATGAATAATGTTCACGGGAAGGGAAAAAAAAATAAAAAATTCATTTCATTCAGATCATAAAGCCTGACACCATCATCAGTCTTGACAAGAGAATGAATGGGGCTTTAATTTTAGGTTGGCATCAAATGTCATATTCTCACTGCCGCGCCACACCCAATTCGGCTCACAACAGGCTTCATAAATAGCTGACGATATGACTCATTTGTATTAGGGTGGAGAAAACACAACATAACAGCGCCGAGCCTTCGGGACGGGAGAAACACCTGTGCTAGGAAAAACCTACTTGCGTAATTATGAAAAAAGAAACAAAGATAAATCAAAACACAGCGAGCGCTCAGACCGGGACCTTCACTAACAGCCCGGCTTCCCGCCGCTAACTTACCAAAACAGCAGCTACCTCTTATTTCTAATAGCAACTGTTTCTGAATAAATACGACCTAAACAATGATCAGACTAGAAGAGCAGAACCCAGAACCCAACAAAACACAAAAGACCCTATTACACAAATGATCCAATGCTCAAATAAAAAGGATCCAAGCTTGTATATCTATGAGAGGTAAGTGTATGTGAACCTCTGCTTCCAGAATCTGGTGCGACCCCCCTTGTACAGCAATAACTGCAACTAAACGTTTCTAGTAACTGCTCATCAGTCCTGCATATCGGCCCATGGTGGATTTTCAGCTCCTTCTCTGGAGAAGACAACTTCAACTCTGGGATGTTGGTGGGTGTCCTCCTGTAAACAGCTTGCTTCAGGGTCTTCTATTGGCTTACGGTTATGATTCTTCTTTAACAGTCTTTAGTAGAACAACTTGTGTGCTTAGGGTCACTGTCTTCCTGTGTGACCCGCGTTGTCTTGAGGTGACAGAAATCACTGCTATAATTCAGAATCCGTTGGCAAGCCGTCCGAGTCCAGACGCAGCAAAGCAGGCTCAAACTCTGATCCTACCACCACCATGCTTCACAGCAGGGTTAAGATTCTCAATGGTCTTGGATATCGTCCAGTAGTACACAGTCCCGTGTGAGTGAGAACTGGAGGACTCAAACCTCTTTACAGATGGCTCTGTAACCTTAGCAGCCTGATGAGCATCAGCAACAATCCGCTTTCACAGACATGCTATGCAGATCTGACTGATAGATCCCCGCTCTGTAAACATAACCGGGAGGCCTCTTACACCTAATTGTCATCCCACTGATAAAAACGCTCATTTATTCATTCACCATCTATGTCCACTCATCCTCCTGGATTGTGGGGGATGCTGGAGTCTATCCCAGTGCCATCTGGGTGAAAAACAGGAAAGACTTTCAAGCAGCACTCTGAATGAATGAATGAATGAATGAATAGGCTGATACTGTTCTCTGTCTATCAATAGCAATTTGCTGGAATCAACACTGACCGGAATATCCGATATCTGTTTACGCTACAGTCCCCCGGTGCACAGACGTGTAGCGAGGCTTTCTTACGACAGGCGTTCTTATTCACCTTCCAGCCTTGCTTGTTTATTAAGCAGCGTTTGGCACGTATCCATCTGAGATAGGAATATCCAATAACCACTTAAAGTTAATTGGCCTACTGTCATCAGAACTGGGATGTAGGACACAGCCAGAGGCATTTCTGAAGCTCTTGTAAAACAGGATGTGATTTCTCACCATCCAATGCTTTTTACAATAAACAAACTGACGCTGAAGCGACTCCCCATTCCAAGCGTGTTTCCAGCAAACCACCTCCTTTCCTTCTTAGCAAGTAAACAAAAACCTGCTAAGGAATGTTTCCAAATCACTATTAATTCAACAAACACACATTCAACTTTTCATATTATATTCTTAATGTCTTCAGGAGACTTGCTTTCAGGGTTTTCAGGAAATCTGTAGGGATATGTCTCCACAACCCCAAAGGTCAGCAGGTAACCAAATAAAAGGCATCCTGTCGCTTCCGAGGGGTGTGTGCGGTTTATAGCCACGATTTAGCGACGACAGAGCAAATTCATGATGCAGTCCTGGTCTGATTTTTGTCCGCATTCCCAAACGTACTGCACAAACTATGGAAGAGAAATGATGGAGAGACAAACTTGAGGGAACCGCACAAATCCTGAATACAGTGAGTGGTGTTGGTGTTGAGGTTGAGGTGGTCGGTCCACTGTTCTGAAAACATCAGCAGCTTCTCTGTTGGATGTGCCTGGACTCTCCTTTTCTCCGTAAGTAGCTTCCTGAACAGCTACACCATCCTCCATCAGACCCCCACAGCGTTGAGGTGTCTTCTCACAGTGGAATGAACTATGGACAGAAGCTCCTATGGATGCTTCTAGATCGGAAGCAGGAGTGGGGCTTGATGTCGTCCTCTCTCTCTCTCAGAGACGAAAGCTGTAAGTGCTGTTCATCAGAAGGGGACAGAGTTGGAGGTCCACCATGTGTTTACTCATCGCTGAAAACTGCTTTTACACCCCCCGTTTATTCTCCTTTATTACTAACCTCCTCAGAAACATCTCCCAGAAAATGAAAACATGCACTTAGAGGACGTTTTGACAGAAAATTCTAATGTCCCCTCCTTGTGCACCCGCTGCAGGTAGTTAGCCATTAGGGAGCTTGAGAGCAGTGACGTGTAGATCAGGAGTTAAGGGTCAGAAATGTTAAACTGACGAACCAGCTCATGCTTTGAAGGCTAAAGTCAGGGGAAATGATGAATGACTTTCTCTCTCTCTCTCTCTCTCTCTCTCTCCCTCTCTGTCTCTCTCTTTTTCTCTCTCTCTCTCTCTCCACACCCAGACGTCCTCCCTGGGGGCGTGTTTTGACAGTCAACTGAATATGTTTGCCAGCTTCTCTGAAGCACTGCCAACCCCAGTTAACCAAACATGCCGACGTTACGATCTTAGAAGGAGAGGCGGAGAGGCAGAGAGACAGCAAGCAAGCGCGCGCACCAGAAAGAGTGACAGATGAAAGAAACAAAGACAGAGAGGCCGGCGGAGAGAACATCAATCCGTCAGCATTCTGGCACGTGGAAGAGGCACTTGCTCAACTGGGGCAAAGCACACAAACCTGCTGGTGACAGGCTCATTAGCACGCTCTAACTGCAGAAGCGGCTTTATGGACTCAGTCAGTGCAGCTCGTATAAAGCTGACTCAACGCAGCGCCAGGTTCGTTTCTGTGTGCTGCAATCCGCCACTTCACATGCGGCCTGATTACCTTTCTAACAGCTTCCAAACATTCAAACAGAGAAGCCTGAATTTATATATATTACTGACATAAAAGGTGAAACTGGAAGAGCATCAGCTCCTCCTAGTGGACATGATCTGGAACTATGGCTAGCCGCCTAGCAGACTGGCTGTAATGGAAGAGCATCACAAGCAAGCTCAGAAAGTGTAGCCTGTCATACTGTTGAGAGGAACTTTATATCTCTGCAGCAGACGAGGGAAAACGGTTAACTGTCATGTACAATCACGTAACGCAATCAGGAAGGCTTCACCATGTTCATGCCATACAAGAATATATATATATATATAAAACAAACAATTTCACATAATAACAGCAAGTTTACAATCTTGAAATCCTCCTTTCACTCGCTAAGATTTTTATTTATGCTTTGGTAATAAAAAACGTTTTGAAATATTTTTCTTCTAATACTGTGTTTATTTTTGTATTCTGGCAATTAAAAAAAAAATCACATCTCAAATAACAAATTTACATATTTTAAAGACCAATTTATATTTCTATACAAGTTTGCAGCTTTTACTGGGTTGTTTTATTATCTTTGTATCCTTCATCTTTATTATCTTTTTATCTCCTTCATAAAAAGGTCAAGGTAAAAGGCTGCTAGTGTTATCACAGGGTATATACAGCAAACTACATGAATACATTCAACTAGCAAACTAAATAATAATAATAATAATAAAAATAATAAGAGGAAGAAGCATCAGAAGAAGAAGAGGAAGAGGAAGAAGAAGAAGCATCAGAAGAAGAAGCATCAGAAGAAGAAGAAGCATCAGAAGAAGAAGAGGAAGAGGAAGAAGAGGAAGAAGCAGAAGAAGAAGAGGAAGAAGCAGAAGCAGAAGAAGAAGAGGAACAAGCAGAAGAAGAAGAAGAAGAAGCAGTAGCAGAAGAAGCATCAGAAGAAGAAGAGGAACAAGCAGAAGAAGAAGAAGAAGAAGCAGTAGCAGAAGAAGCATCAGAAGAGGAAGAAGCAGAAGCAGAAGAAGAAGAGGAACAAGCAGAAGAAGAAGAAGAAGAAGAAGAAGCAGCAGCAGAAGAAGAAGAGGAAGAAGAATAAGCATCAGAAGAAGAATAAGCATCAGAAGAAGAAGAGGAAGAAGAAGAAGCATCAGAAGAAGAAGAGGAAGAAGCAGAAGAAGAAGAAGAAGAAGAAGAAGAAGAAGCAGAAGAAGAAGAAGAAGAAGAAGAAGAAGAAGCATCAGAAGAAGAGGAAGAAGAGGAAGAAGCAGAAGAAGAAGAGGAAGAAGCAGCAGAAGAAGAAGAAGAAGAAGCAGAAGAAGAAGAAGCAGAAGAAGAAGAAGCAGAAGAAGAAGAAGCAGCAGAAGAAGCATCAGAAGAAGCATCAGAAGAAGAAGAAGAAGCATTAGAAGAAGAAGAAGAAGAAGCATTAGAAGAAGAAGAAGAAGAAGCATTAGAAGAAGAAGAAGAAGCATTAGAAGAAGAAGAAGAAGCATTAGAAGAAGAAGAAGCAGAAGAAGAGGAAGATGAAGAAGCAGAAGAAGCAGAAGAGGAAGAAGAAGAAGCAGAAGAGGAAGAAGAAGAAGCAGAAGAAGAAGCAGCAGAAGAAGCATCAGAAGAAGAAGAAGAAGCATCAGAAGAAGAAGAAGAAGCATTAGAAGAAGAAGAAGAAGCAGAAGAAGAGGAAGATGAAGAAGCAGAAGAAGCAGAAGAGGAAGAAGAAGAAGCAGAAGAAGAGGAAGAAGAAGAAGCAGAAGAAGAAGAAGAAGAAGAAGAAGAAGAAGAAGCAGAAGAAGAAGAAGAAGAAGCAGAAGAAGAAGAAGAAGAAGAGGAAGAAGAGAGAAGAAGAAGCAGAAGAAGAAGAAGAGAGAAGAAGAAGCAGAAGAAGAAGCAGAGGAAGAAGCAGCAGAAGAGGAAGAAGAAGAGGAAGAGGAAGAAGGAACTACTCGCTGTAAAGAGATCGTTATGATTTCTGAAGGTCTTTAAAAGGTGTTAATAAAGTTACGGTTTTGATGCGAGTTGGACAGAATGTGTTGAAAGATGCAGTAATAGCTCACTCGAGGGTTACGGTCTGCTGGTGCACAAAACATTTAATTATATAATCATTTAAAAGGATGAAAATAAAAATGAGTTCTGAGGTTTTTATATGACGGTGACAATGTGCTAGCTTTGCTCAAAGGTACTTTCATTTTCTATTCATATTTTACAGCTGAGTTTCTGATACGTCTGTGACAACATACCAGCTTTGAAACACTTTGGGACTTTATAATATATTAAGTTTAAGATTCTCATTTCTCTGTTCGTCATTAAACGTTTGCACCAATGTGCAGATGCTGCTTTCAGACGGAGCACGCCAATATTGCTCTGACAGTGATTTTATTAATGCCGCTACACGTTCAGGCCCGATGACAGTTGGACAAATGAGGCCATCACTCGCTGAGATGCACGCCGCATACAGCGTTACTGACATTTGGCCAAAATTCTTCAGTAGGAAGTTTTAGAAAAGAAAATAATGGTGAATCCAAACAACACTGTTTGATTTTCCCTGGAAGCAGGCCTGGGCATCCCCCGCCTGTTTGTGTGCAAATACAGCTCTGTTAGACATTCGATAGCTTGCTGTTCCAGCTAAAGACCTGCCCTTCAGCAAACCTGCGTTAACCGGGAAAGCACATACAGGTCAATGGGTTACATGCAGGGCGAGGGAAACTCAAAAAACAACCCCACAAACTCAGAGTGAAAGAGAGAGAGAGCGGGAGTGCGAGCGCAGGAGGCCACAGGAAAAAGGTGTGATAAACCACACAAGACTAAAGCAGCAGCAGGTTGGCTTTTTTCCCTCATACCATGCGGCTCGGTGTTCAGGTTTGCTCAGGTTTTCAACACTCTGCTGAAGTACCTCATGGACAGGTGTTAATACAGCTTTCAAAAGGCCTACAAGATGGAAAGATTAGCTAATGAAAATGTGGAACGACAACGCTCACATGTTTACTTAGTGCTGAATGGCTCAGGTCACCGACACGGTTACATAAATATCTGATAATGGAATCTGGCCAGCCTCCGCCACACCTACAAGCAAACAAGGCTTGTTTCGGTTCATGCCGTTTCAGCTACCAAGCCCTTCGCAAACTGACTGCCTTGCTCTGTGAGGGTGCTTTGTGTTGAAGTGTCCGTTGTTCAGGAGCTATTTCTATGGAGATCAGATACGAGATAATCCACATGCATGATGTGATCGGACGCTCCAGAGCAAGCGGAACTCCTTACAGACCACCAAACACTGTCCCCATCGACTGAACAGCACTGGACATCCACAGAGGTGTGTCTGTCCATCCTTCTTCTACTGTAAGAAAGGAGGTGTAGCTGTTCAAGAAGCTCCTCACTGAGAAAAGGAGGGTCCAGACCCATCCGACAAAGAAGCTGCTGGTGTTCCCAGAATAAGAGACTGACCACCCCAACCCGCTTGAGATGAATTGCGTTCATGAAAAGACCCTCTAAAAGGGTGGTCTCTGAATTTCAGTACCGTATCCGTCACAGGTCGGTCGCTGTCAACTTTGGAAACATCGGTTTGGAAAGGTGCCACTCAAAGCTAAACATGGAGAAACGTACTGTTCCGGGCTGTGACGGGAATGTCGGCACGTATCCTTTCCAAAGAACTGAACTGTTACAGTGGTCACGGTTAACATTCATCCTTACCTAAACTCACGCTGGCATCATCACATTTTCTGCCACAGCTTGTA
Source organism: Prochilodus magdalenae (assembly GCA_024036415.1). NCBI lineage: Eukaryota > Metazoa > Chordata > Actinopteri > Characiformes > Prochilodontidae > Prochilodus > Prochilodus magdalenae. The sequence goes on along the minus strand of JAMWET010004633.1, from coordinate 182,210 downwards.
CGAGTGCCAGAACGTGACTGCAGCACTCTTTAATCTGGAGTCGAAATCTACAAAACAAGCTGGAGGATTGGAAGCCCAACTTCAGCTCCCAGGTCTTTAACAAGGTCCTGAACCTTAACACTGGACATTACACAGCAGCTCGGCTCAGGGTTTTACTGTAAACCAGCCAATCAGAGCAGAGCATTATTCATGAGCGCATCATAAAAGGGAAAACAGGTGGTTTCATTCTATATCCACACACACACACACACACACACACATACACACACATACACACACATACACACACATACACACACATACACACACATACACACACACACACACACACACACACACACACACACACACACACACACACACACACACACACACATACACACACATACACGCACACACACATACATACACACACACACACCTACATACATACACACACACCTACATACATACACACACACCTACATACATACACACACACACACACACACACACATACACGCACACCTACATACATACATACATACATACATACACATACACATACACACACACACACACACACACACATATATACACACACTCACACACACACAGACACACAGACACAGACACACATATATACATATATACATACACATACACACACACACACAGACACACATATATACATATATACATACACACACACACACACACACACACACACACACACCTACATACATACACATACACACACACACACACACACACACACACACATACCTACATACATACATACATACACACACACACACACACACACACCTACATACATACATACATACATACACACACACACACACACACACACACACACCGATCGACACAACATTATGACTACCTCAACGTACCCACCCTCTGTATCCATCTTATCAGCCGCCATATAGGAGCACCTTGTAGTTCTACAGTTACAGAGAGTTATTACCCTGCTCTTCAAAGGCCAGGACCCCCACAGGACCCCCACAGGACCCCCACAGGACCCCCACAGGACCCCCATAGAGCAGGCATTATGTGGGTGGTGGATCACTTTCAGCACTGCAGTGACACTGACATGGTGTTGGTGTGTTAGTGTAGGCCATGCTGGTGTGAGTGGATCAGACACAGCATCTGTCAGTGTCACTGCTTTAACTCTGCTGATGTATGTAACTTTTGGAGGTGTGAATATTAACTGCTGCTGAATCTCACCTCCTCCTCGTCTATGAATCTGTGAACTGGGTCTCTTAATGTCATCTTGTATCCACTAGCATTCACTACTGTAACGACATATACCCAGCTTATCACTGAGTCAGCACCTACACTCCTCGTGAGCCGTGCAGCTGTCCTTATGATGCCTTAGATGTGATTGACCTGCGACGTTTTTACGGCTGTATGTCCAAACACTGAGCAGAACAAGGCTCTGGGTGGATGCGGTGGATATGAAAAGATTAAAAGCCCCTGTAAAACCGGCAGGAAGAAACGAAACTAAGATCAATCTAAGTTCAGGTGAAACACAGCCAGGAAACCTGCAAACCACAGAGAGTTTAAATGTGACTGGCTGATTCAGAGCACCGGCACATCCACAGCTGTAGGGCTGGGTCCACTTACGCAACCAAAGTTATTTTATGTTTATTTTTATGCTCACAACAGTGACATTACCGAGAACATGACGTCCCGCCAAAACTGATGAGAAGACAAAGAGAAAACTGGTCAGGGAGGCGGCAAGGAGGCCTACGGCAACCTGCTGCAGGAATTTCTGCCAAGTTCTGGTTGCTCTGTACATGGGAGGACAATCTCCTGTACATGCTTGGGCTACAAGGAGCTTACTCTCTGCTACAGTTTGCACATCCAGGTCTCCCAAAACCATTCGGAGGCCTGAACTTCACCACAACATGAAAAGAAAACTGGTGAAGCATGGTGGTGGCACAGAGCACAGAGCTTTGGGTCTGCTGTTCATGTTATCAAGGTTAAGGGAAATACGAGAAGCTCTGAAAGCCAGTTCACAGTGCACAAACAGTTCAGTGTCTGCTTTAAGCTGAAGATGAAGATTAATATCAGCTTGTAGCATGACAACCACCTAAAGCATCCAGTCAGATCAAACCCGGAGAAATGACTTCACCAAAAGATCATCAGCCAGAGATGCAGACTGATATGCCTTTGTAACCTGACAGATCTAGAATGTTTTCACACGGAAGAGTAAAAAAATCATAATTCAAAAAGGTGTAGGTAATATAAATAGATGCTGTAATAAAATCGAGAGGTATGTGCATTTATATAACCAGGTTACTGTATGTTTTTCATTTTCCTTTTCTCATTTTTTTCAGTTGTTTAAATTTATAGTAGCAACTTTACATTAAAAGTGGAAACGTTTTGACCCAATTCATGATTTATCTTCCTTTCTCTACATTCTCTTTGGGGCATATAGAATGTTTCTACCCACTGTACCTGCATATGTATTTTGACAATGGTTGTAAATTAGAAAAAAAATATATATATTTCCCACATGGATTTTTAATGATTTGATCCTATTTCTCAGGATGAGGAATCGGACTCATGGATTACTTCTATGGGGTGAATTTATTCTATGGATTCATAAATTATAGAAGCAATTCACATCTGCAGCCCCAATGTGTTCACAGGGAGGTGCGTACAGCATGTGTGTGCACAGGTGTCTGTGGTAGGCCTGTACATGTTACCTGCGGTATCCGAGCCCTTCTGTGGTGTAGCGACCCTGAGGAAGATCTGCTGTCTCCACGAGTGTCTGCGATTGCGTAGTGGACTGCTCTCCCCCACCACACACATGGCTCCGGGACTAGACAGGGCTGCGACATCACTACACACACACAAGCAGAGAGTAAATTTATTTAACCCCATGTCAGTTTACCCTTGACAAACATCTGAACCACTGAAATACTGTAATCCAATCTCAATTCAGAAATCATCAAGCGCCCTCTAGTGGTTTCTAGCTGCTCCTAGCTGTTGATTCTCCATCCACTAACGCATCTTCTGTGTACTAAGATATTGAGGTAATAATATTAGACTATCTTTTTAAATGATCCTGAGTCAGCATCTGAACCAGCAGATCATCAACCTCAATTGGGAACTCGTTATGCGCCATCTAGTGGTCACCCGCAATGTTGACCCTACTTTACCCCACATCTCCACCGTAGAGCAGAGCAGGTGCATGCGTGAAAAAGAAAGAGTAACAGAGATTATGGAAAAAGAGGGAGAGTGAAGGGTGTACCTCTTTCTCAGAGAGAGGGAGGAGTCATCGAGCTCCTCTACAGGGGCCAGAAACTTGAGGAAGTTTGGAACAGAGGAAGAGGAGTGTAGCCTGGCCCTCAGACCACTCAGTCCTGATGGACTGAGAGAGAGAGGGAGAGAGAGAGAGAGGGAAAGGGAGGAAGATGGATAAGGCGACAGGAAAGCAAAGAGAGGGATGTAACTGGAGGTGACTGAGCCAGGCATTCACACTGCGGGTCATCATTAATGCGTAACCGAGTCAGTGGGATGTAAACACCATTCAGAGCGGAAATGATTCATTCCATAGAAACCTGCAGCCTCTTTATAGCCGTGGTGACAGTAACCAGGGGTCACAATGCCTCCCACCCAATACAGTCATATCATTTCTCTTGTATAAGGCAGATAATGCTAAAACACTGTTAAATATAAACTTAGAAAGTTTATTATTAGAAAGGAATTATTTTATCCTACAACATGTACCTTTCTGCACAAAATAGATTTAAAAGATGCATCATAATGTTACTATTAATTATTAATACCTTCATACACTATTATCATACATCATAACAACTGTCATACACTAATGTTTCTGGCATCAGGCAGCGTATATCCAATTATTTACATAACGCCATAAGAAGTTCCAGACGTCTGGTTACTATCAGCACCACAGTGGCTATCACTGGGTAGGTTTCTCTACAACATCTAGCATCTTACATCAAACGGCTCTGAAAGACACATTAGGCATTTCATTATGGTGGAATTCCGCTTTAAAGCTCCAAATCTGGCAAAGAATCCCATTTGGCTAACGTAGCTAACAACATAGCTAACATACAGGGGTTGGACAATGAAACTGAAACACCTGGTTTTAGACCACAATCATTTATTAGTATGGTGTAGGGCCTCCTTTTGCGGCCAATACAGCGTCAGTTGGTCTTGGGAATGACATATACTGCGTCCTGCACAGTGGTCAGAGGGAGTTTAAGCCATCCTTCCTGCAGGATAGTGGCCAGGTCACTACGTGATGCTGGTGGAGGTTCGTCCTTCTTGGTGGTATGCTGACATCACCCTGGATACAGTGGCTCTTGATACATCACAAAGACTTGCTGTCTTGGTCACAGATGCGCCAGCAAGACGTGCACCAACAGTTTGTCCTCTTTTGAACTCTGGTATGTCACCCATAATGCTGTGTGCATTGCAGTATTTTGAGCAGAACTGAGCTCTTACCTGCTAACTGAACCTTCACACTCTGCTCTTACTGGTGCAATGTGCAGTTAATGAAGATTGGCCACCAGGCTGGTCCAATTTAGCCATGAGACCTCCCACACTAAAATGACAGGTGTTTCAGTTTCATTGTCCCACCCCTGTAGCTACCACTCTATAATAAGCATCTTGGTAAAGCCTTTATATAAAGGGTTAATTAATTAGGTCATAAAGTCTTTCGCATTCACCCATAAGCAGTTACAATAAATAAAAGGAGAAGGGTTGACCTTACTGCTTGCCAAATAGTGAGTTCACCTTCAACATTGTTAAATATAAGATCCAGCTGGATCCTTGCCTGCAGACAGCATGCTGGGAAAAATAGCGTCCAGAACACTGATGAGACACTGGAATATGAATGAATGATTTTCATGTGTTAATGCAGACCGAACAATCATTTCTGACTAACGCTCCTGACGGTGGTAGTTACACTTATCATCAAAAGATGTTGAGCACTGCAATCCGACACTTTTCGTCTGGGTGCAACGTTTTTGTTGATGAGTGTATTTACAAATATCTGATGAGGCTGATGGGAATTACACTGACTGATGGAGAGAATAAAGAGGGAAAATATAATACCCCCTCGTATAAAGGGAAGGCCCACGTTAGCATAGCCAGAACTCAACCAGAGTACAGGCTTATGAAGTTTTGTAGATACAATGTGTGTGTTGGCTTGGCTGAATCTGACTAGTCGCTGTTGGGCAATGGTTTTTAGGATATGATGTCAGTTTCACAAAACCTGAGCCAGGATGCCACTCAGACAAGCTTTTGCTGAGTAAAACTCTTGTGTGTGCAATAGCGCCCCCTAGCAAAAAAGCATAGATCTTCCCTAAGACCTTACTCACACAGCCTATAAAATGTTCTGACAATCACAGTGGTCAAAGTGTTTAAGTTAGTGTTGGGTATGCATGGAGGATCAAGATGATGGGGCTGACATCCTGCTTGCATGAGTAGCAGCCTGGACCACAACTTACTGACTTATGATAATATATGATAAGTTTCATCACTTGTTTTGGAAAAGAATGAAGAAGGAGAAGAGGAGGAGAAACAAAAAGTTCCTGTAGCGCACACTAGGACCCCCAAAAATGATTGGTGGCTAAGCTCATGTTGCCTTCTTGATCAGCCAGCATCATCTGAGGTTCAACAGTTTAGATGAATGTCACTATTTGGCTCCAGTACAAAACGTCAGACATGTCTTGACTACATCTGGGATAGCTGTGGAAACATTTCTCATCTGGGCTTTTCAATAGACGAAGCGTCTTAATAAAGAGCCACACACACACACACACACACACACACACACACACACACACACACACACACACACACACACACACACAGACACACACAGACACACACAGACACACACAGACACACACAGACAGACACACACACACACAGACACACACACTCACAGACACACACTCACAGACACACACTCACAGACACACACACACACACACACACACACACACAGACAATACCTCCATTTGTGGGGTCTTTTGAGCTGCTCTATGGCCAGAACTTTTGGCTTGGTCAGCCTCGAGCACACAGGAGTGGAAGAGGAGGAGAGATGGGAGGAAGAAGCGGAAGGAGGGCAGCTCGCATTGTCAGCGTGAGGCGGCCTGAAGGTAGCGTTGAGTGAAGGGAGAAAAGCGAAGGAATGGCGAGATGAGAACTTAAAGAGAAAAGGGGGAATAACAAGAACAAAAAACGAAGGGCACAGGAAGTGTAATAGACCGTGGCAGGAACATGGGCTACGGGAAGTGATGGTTTCCAAACAGGACGTGGCTGTGAAGGAGACAGGAAGTGAAAGGGCAGAGAGCATCTCTATTACAGCAGATTTGATGCCTTCTGAAAAGCTCAGCGCAGGAAGGAAAGATACGGAGCTGGCCGCTCGCGGAGGATAAACAGGGTGAAAACATTTGTCCTGACAGCAATAATGATCAAAACACCAAACCCTCCGAGAGTCCTGGAGTAGAGCACGAGCTCCTTCCCAGCAGGGCTGCTGTAAAAACAGCAACCTTTCACTTTTTCACTTATCCCTCACAGGAAAGCCTGTGCCCTTTCCAGTCCCTTCTGTGAAATCAAATTCTAGGCCAAATTATCACTCCAACAACATAATAATAATCACTGGCAAAATATCCCATAAATAGCTCGCCACGTCCGGCTTGTACACCCCCACAATGACAGAGGGGCTCCTTTCCAGTCTGAGGCATGTCTAGCAAGCGGATCGGCAGTTTTACCAAAGAACAGGAACATAAACAGACGTCATGTTAAACTTCCCAGTGACCTGTCTGCCCCAATTTCTCATCTACCACAGGGGCAGACAGAGGTTACATGTCGCCCAGACTTCATGTCCAGTCCATATTATCAGTGGGACAGTTATCAAAAGTATGAGTGAAGTATAGAACATAAGTATCTGAGAGACTTGTCCCTAGTCAGTGCTAAAAGTAGCAGCTAGTCTCGCAGCTGAACATCAAAAACAACCACGATACTGAGCTCCAACAACGCGTCGAACAGTGCTGCAGCTACACCGAACCATGTGGTACTAAACCTACTATCTATATCACAGTCAACCTCATGGTAACGTGATGACCCTAACCACCACTAGGGCTGCCCTCTAGAAGTCAAATCGTCAGTCGGCGACCATTTAAGTCGACTGAGAACCTTAAAGTGGACTGACAACAGTGACCTTTTTCTCTCGTTAAACAGACTAAAGCTTACAGAAATGCACAAGAACTGTAAGAATGTAAAAAGACATTTTAATAATTATTAAAGGGAATAATAAATACATATTTAAGTTGTAGCTGGGCTGTGGTTCACCGCTAAAGGAAGCTAAGGCTGATAAAAACAGGGGGAGCGATGTCTTGTTTTGAAGAAGAGAATCTGAACAAATTAAACCGAATTCTGCTCTTCATTCAGTAAGACATCCAACACTGCTCCAAACAAGTGAGCTGACTCTCGGTTTAGACAGTCTGTCTGTGTGCGGTGAAGGAGAAACAGAGCGGAGACGTTAGTTTTATTATAACTCCATTATTTTAGACCCTAAATTACAGATATGTTTATTTATTCGTCTACTTATTCATCTACAGTTAACGAATAAATAAACTTTTTTTTATTTAAAGTTTATAAGTAGAGTCATTTAATACGCCTGCTGATAAACGAGAGATAATTATTTCAGCGTGGGTAATAATACTAATAATGTGAATATGGACTAATTTGGTTTTATTTAGCAGGTTATTATTTATGAGAGATGAAAGGCGAAGGGTCCTCCTACTGAAGAAGCTGTTAGAAGTGAAATTAAAAAAACTATAAGCTATAAGCTCTAATGTTTAGCATTAATACGAGCTGCTGCCCGACACTGTATCCTGTAACTAAAGGCTCCAGTTTAGATCGATCATCATAAGCCCCGACTCTTTTAGTTCAGAAATATGTTCCTGTGACTCTGCTGACTTTCTAAATGAGGAGGATCAGATCTGAACGTGTGCAGACTGGTTTACTGAGTACTAGATATTGTACATGGAGAGAAACCGTGAACGAATAGTTGAATCCTCGGCCTGGACGGGCGAACCCGATTCGACTGCCAAAAAAATGCCACCACACACCCACACTCACTTGCTCTGATGTGGAGAGTCAGTGCTGACAGAGTAGTGCCGTACGAGTTTGGGTTTGGTGGCGGCCGTGAGCCGTTCGCTGGGTACAGTCAGACTGGTCACTGAGAGGGACGGAGAATGGCTGATGGTACTTGCTCTCCTCCTGAAACCCTGAGCCTGGAGGTCCTGACCACTCTCACTGGCCTCTAGACGCTTCAAGTCTCCCGTGGAATTATGGGAACGGAGTGGGCTGGAGACGTGCAGCGGCGGGGAAGGGGGCTCGATCAATAGGACGTCCTGAAAAGAGACAAGACATGTGTAGGTGTTGTAGTTGGTGTTGTAACGGAGCTACAAGGCTCCTCAAGTAACCCACCAATAACAACTGTGTAAACTGCACAATCAGATCATCGGTCTTGCCTATAATGTGTGGGGTTAATAAATAATCTGTAAGGCTCATTTCACACAGCAGGGAAAAGTGGAGCAAATTCCAGATCACTCTTTATACGAGACACAGGTGTGTTATGTTGTGGTGTTGTGAACAGCGAGAACCTCAAATAATCGGATATTTTCAGTTCAGATTCAGGACACTATCAGATATGGTACTGAAATCTGATACATATCCGATATGCAGCGATGCAACTCGCCCTCTCAACAGTGAGATCGGAATCCACAACTTTTTTGCGCAAAATTAATTTTTTCACTTTCAATTTCAATTTTGTGCTGCTAGAAGCTCAAACAATTGGGCACTAACATCTAACACCATCTAAGGCATTAACAGGAGAACACAGCTACAGCATGAAAGACAAGTTAAAAGTCTGAAAGGAAAGTTTAAAAAGACCAAAAACACAGAAACATGTCCTTTCCACAGCGAGCTAAAACGCATTCTGGTTGATAAGGCCAGCCACTGGAACTTGCTGGCAAAAGATAAAACTGAAACCTTCGAGATCTATAAGCAGCAGAGCTGGACGAAGCACACAAACCATGTAGATGAGCTAAAGTAGAGATCCCCTAGGTAAAATCCTCCTCCTCTAGTGTCAGTAGAAGCTGTCAAGTACACAGTTTGTGTGACCCTGGTAAAAGGATGTGTTTTGCTGAAGTGGAAACAAGTGAACGCATCCTCTAGAGAACACGCTTCTGTACACCGAGTACACAGGCACTGTCCTATGCCAAAAATTGGGTCAATCTAACGTAACCGGAGGGCAACGCTGTGACTGTACAAATGCGCAGACTGGTAACAGACCTGGTGACAGCTGTTGATAGTCGAGTTTGAAGACGTGATGTCTCCTTCACTGTTCTCTCGCTGTGGCTTTGACCTGCTGCTGCCCTGTGAAACAAACATACACATACAGCTCAGTTATCTCTGTGTGTGTGTGTGTGTGTGTGTGTGTGTGTGTATGAGTGTGTGTGTGTGTGTGTGTGTGTGTGTGTGTGTGTGTACCTTCCATATGCCCTCAAGTGACTCAGTAAGTGATCTTTTGGCTCGACTCTTGAACTGCTCCAGTCGCAGACGGCTGCTGCTCATGCTGCCCTCAGTACCTGCTGATGCCTCCTCACACACTGTTAGAGATTCCTAACACACAGAGAGACACAGGGACAGAGAGGCACAGGGACAGAGAGACATGCACAGGGACAGAGAGACATGCACAGGGACAGAGAGACACAGAGACAGACACAGGGACAGAGAGACACAGGGACAGACACAGGGACAGAGAGACACAGAGACAGACACAGGGACAGAGAGACACAGGGACAGACACAGGGACAGAGAGACACAGAGACAGACACAGGGACAGAGAGACACAGGGACAGACACAGGGACAGAGAGAGGGACACGGACACACACCACATCAGCAGTCGATCATTTTGGGTGTGTAATAATCAGTCTCGACGCGCAAAGTATTTCTGAATAATCCAAAAGAAACTACATAATAATACATCTTTCATAATCAGCAACAGGCAGTCCCTCTTCAAATAATCAGTCTCGGACATCCAAAGTATTTCTCTAGCACATCTTTCTATGAAATCAGACACAGGATGCCCTGACTCTAGTCATTCTGGATCACTTCTATTAATCCACTGATCATGACACTTTAACATAATGTAAACAGAAATTGAAAATGTAAAAAATAAATTAATTAACAAAGATATTATCAATATATAATCAATACAAATGAATCAATAATCAATTAAATTTTATTCAAATTTGTATTATCCATTCAGGATATTAATTTTAATAGAACCAGTTATCTGGTTTTTAATTTTATTAAGACCTTATTATGAAAGGAAATTGAATTATTAGTTTGAGAACTACATTTTGAGGGTTTACTTTTACTATGAATCCATAATGGACATTAATTTTACTAGAACTTCTGATATTACTCTAGTATGTCTTATATTAAACTGTAGATGCCATTCAGCTTTGTCATTTTGTAATAATCTACAGCTGGGAACGCTGCACAGGACCTGCATATTAGAATGATTTGATATGGTTTTATGTGTATATCGTATTGGAGAACATTATACCTGTTTTGCTTGTCCATTATGTACATGCGTGTGTGTCTTCTGCCTCTCCTCATACAGTCGCCGTAAACAGGACACTATCAGCTCGTTTTCCTCCTGATCGGACTTCGGCCTGGCTTTCTACACACACAAAGGAAAGAAGGAGGACTGTTCATTGTTTGTCGATTGAGGAACCATCAAGAAAAGCAGCAGTTCCCTTCATGCACTGCAGCAGCGGTTCCCTGAACCACCAGAATTCAGAACTTCTCTCAATCTCCACTAGGGGCCATCACAGACCAACTACAGCACTTGTGTGCGTGTTGAGCCTTCATTCTAACCTAAGCAAACATACTACAGTGGCTGAAAAACGACAATAACAGTTCGCCTTTAATGCATTTTAACAATATGTTTTATGACAACTCAGACATCAGACTAATCACTTAATTAAGATTCAGATGTAATTAAACTCCACAGATGTTCGGTTCCCATCACAACCACAGTGTAAAACACTGCCTCTAAGATTCTCTAGACCTGAGCACTTCACAGCAAACCTCAGTTTACTTCTTTACCACCGAAACTGGTGACATTCCACTTAAAGGCCAGGGTACACATGAACAAAGGCCTTGGGGAGTTGATCTATCAATCAATCAACCAATTAAACAATCCATCAATGGTTGGTGTGGTGCAGTGGATAACACCACTACCCACCAGGAAGCTACTGTCCCATGTGGGAGACTAGGGTTCGAATCCTGGTCTGGGTGACTATGCTGTGCTACACCAATAAGAGTCCTTGGGCAGGACTCCCAATACTACACTGGCCCACCTGTAATATGATTACTTACTGGATAAGAGCATCAGCTAAATCCCGTAAATGTAAAACCCACCAATCCATCAATCGATCTGTATAAAAACTACTAGTCTCTACATATAGTTTCACTTGAAATCTACACATCGAGAGAAGCAGTGATGAAACAACATGAACATTTCACGATACGATACTACGGATAGTATTTCAATGACGTCACGATTTTAGCCGTGACTAAACTGAGATGCGTTCATAGTATCCCAACCCAAAACGCTACTAGCACACTAAAGCGGAGGCAAAGGAATGCACATATACCGTCAGAAGTGCACACAATCGTGTAGTAGGTGAGGTACAGTAGTGTGTGGGTTGGGACCCGGGGACAAATCAACCAACGAGATGCCAATTCAAACTTGAATTAAAGTAAGCAGAAGTCGGCTTCATGTCCATCAGCGTCAAAAGTTTCAAAGTTCGTTCTACGTTTAAGCCACCTCAATGTAACTGAGGCTCCTTCTGGAGTAAACCGGAGCATTCAAGTGAGAAGCTGGCGGATAAGAAGCTACTTCAGATTATAGTCTTAGGGTATCGAGCTTTTCTGTTCTCTCTCCTTCCTTTCGTGTGTTGTAGCTTTTTGTGCATGTAAACAGTCTGCAGGGCTCTAAAGAGGCCGGAGGGAGAAACTCTCTGCCACAGAAACCACTTTTCTCAGCTGCCTAAACCGCCTCCTCGGAATTCCAGGCCTTTTCTCTGTCATCAGGTGACAGCATCCTATAACACGATCCTTCCCGGAACTACATGGCTTAGCCAGAACTGCTTTCAACTGCTCAGAGGGTCGACCTAGCAGTGCAGAGCGGGAGAGCTGATCAGTCAGAGCACACTGGGGTTCATCAGGAGGTGTGGGCTCTAACAGAGCGTTTAGAGAAAGGGTGAACACAGACAGGCAGGATGAGAGAAACACTGTGCTCTGGGAAAACTGAAGCAGTTCTAGAAGAGAGGAAGAGGTTACTGAACTTGTAGAGTCCATAGCCCCTTTCTGTGGACATTCTGGCACATTTCGCTTGCTCTTCATCCACCTGCGGTACCGTTCATGAGGTGAGCTTCGTCACAGCACAGTCCGAGTTTCAGTTTGCCCACCAGGATGGCGATGGTGCTTTCTTAATCAAATGAGTTTTCGCATCACAATTACCTTTTATCCACCATCAATGGTCCAGTGCTCGTGCCCATGCTGGTTCCCAGGCTCTACTAAACCTGTAAAGAACTGCCCCCTTTTCCACCAGTCTGAAAGCAGAGTACTGACGTATCTAGAGGTGGAGGGCCCTTAGTCCGTACGTTGGCAGACAATGCACAAAAACAACATGGCGGAACATGTTCTTCAAGTGCATCCTCTACTTCCTGCTTTGAGGGCATATACAGTCTCTTACCCTCCAGAACCAGCTCTTTCAGCCCCTGTGCTCAGCCCAGAGGGATCGTCACAGACAGAGATGACTCGCGCGGGTTTCCTCTTACTGTAATGATGCTGTTTCCCACATTACGGATCTCCTGCACAAATTAAACAGCTAATGCTTTCCGTGTTTCACATTGTAGTTCATTAGAAGACGGACGCCTCCCTGCGCATCCACGAGCACATCACCGGTGGGATATGATTGTACCCGAGTTCAGCTCAGTGCAGTTCATTGTACAGCATCAAGCCCCTTCGCTGATTGCGTCACGGGCTACACGGTTCCAGCACCGGCATCATGCTGGTGGAAAAGGGCTCAATGTGATCCGTCTTTAGCACAGATATAGAATTCAGAATGTTAAAATTTACATTTGTTTGTTGGTAATTCCAAAAAAATTGCCCCCACAAAAGAAAAGTTAAATAACTGGCCTAAGTCCCTCTCCTAGAAGACATAAATAATACAAAAAATAGAAAGAATGAACACATGATGCACCTGGCCAACACGCTAGCAGATTAGCACCATGCATGTTATTTTTCTCAACCCAGTTTTGACACTTATTAGTCCAAACTGAAGCTCTAGCCCTAATCCTAATGCGTCACCTCTGAATTTAAGGACCCACTAAGTACATTTAATAACATTGCACTGAAAGGAACTCTTATTCCAGGCATTTCAGAGCTTTCAGAGCTTTTCACGCTTATCATTAACTCAGGAACGCAGAAGTGGTATAACAGGTTTGCAGTAGACTGCAGTCACACCCTCCGCCCAGGGAAACACAAGCATTCCCCTTCCACCACGAGCCCTGTAGGAGACATGCTGGAACACATGGGCCTTTACTCTCCGAAACCCTGCAAATGCGCAGCTGCTAGTAACAGCCCAGTTTAGGGCGGCGCGAAAAACCACGCAGGAAATGTTTGTGTGCAAACGTCCGCTTAGATCCATCCTCACAAAGCGCCAGCAATCAACAGGAGATGCTTATGAAATTAGACAGAACCTGTGTTCATCGTTCAGCAGCAACATCGATACGCTCAATCTACTCAGATACATCTCCACCCGAGAACATCAACTCAATAAATAAAGGCCAGCCATAACTGGGACAAGCAGTAACAACAGGTCAACACGTCCGTCAATCTGAAAAACACAGTGACAGAGATCTAACAGGTCATAACAGGGGCATCATACCCACCAGGGTGGTCTCAAACACAGAGGCCTGCTCCTGATTATCCAGACCAGCCACGTGCTTCTGCAATTCCAACTTCGCCTTGGATGCAGGCAGACCTACACACAGGGACAAACAGTAAAAGGTAAGAGGAAGAAATAAGACCCTGATGAACTGATGGTGTTTTAAAGTAGATCAGTCAAGGGGCATCAGTATTACAGCTGAAAAGTACGAAAAGCCCCTGCAGAGGTCAAAGCGTATAAACTGAAATGGATGACAATGAGTAATGTCACAGTGACTGAATACGACTGCTGTTCATTCACACTTTTAAAATGGGAGGAGCAACAAGTGGCAGTGGTGGCCTGGAGGTCGGGGAACAAGCCTTGTGACGGGAGGGTTGCCAGTTTGATTCCCTAAACTGACAGTAGCGATTGAAGGGTGCACTGCCTCCCAGTATGCATGTGGGTGTTTCACTTCAGAGATGGGTTAAATGCGGAAGACGGATTTTTCGGTGTGTAAACACAAACGGCACAAAGTGGCTCAAATAAATAAATAAATGAATAAATAAATAAATAAAACTAAAAAATTAAAGCAGAAGCTTTAAATTCCCACACTGACAAGAGTCACTTGTTATGCACTTGCAGCTCCTGTTAGAGGTGATGAGCTTTCGTCGCTGATGTCTGTTTTATAAAAAGGGATTGTTCGGTTTGAGCTTTTAGGGTGTTTTAATAAAAAACGTCTGAACTCTGTGTGAAAGGACCACTCGGCCGTAAGCATCGTACCCAGCATGAACAGGCCTCAAGTGTTCAGATTACTCATCTTCAAATGTACCTGCTCTGCAATAAGCCTGGAACTATCTGCACACACTTCAGGACGGTGCGTGCTGTGTGAGTGCTGTCGTGGGTGAAAGATTCTGACCCTCAATGCGGTCACACAGCCTGTGGAGCCGCTGCATGGGGCAGGTGTCACACTGCAGGCTCTGGGTCCTGCTGCTCTTCTGTAGGGCGGCCACGGAGAACGCCTGCTTCAGTGTCAGCATGATTTCGTCCACCTGAGTATCACATTAGGACAAGTTTACTTAAAAGAACAAGTTCAATTTGAAGCACAACGGTGAGGAGAACATGGCACACAAGAGAGGTTCAAGGTTTCTCTTAAAAACATATACCTGAAGAAGTTCTCCCTGGATAACCCCACCATACATGCTGAATGCCATTACATTATCCCATTCATTTACATTTACATTTCTGGCATTTAGCTGACGCTCTTATCCAGAGCGACTTACAAGGTTAATCACATTACAGGTAGGCCAATGTAGTGTTAGGAGTCTTGCCCAAGGACTCTTATTGGTGTAGCACAGCATCACCCAGACCGGGATTCGAACCCCAGTCTCCCACGCGTGGTGGTGGCTACTTATAGTGGCAGGTAGTGGTGTTATCCGCTGAGCTACACCAACATTCGATCCATCTTGCTTCATCCCTCTATACTCCCCATACTCACCAGAGCCTCGTTTGTGCACTGGAACACGTAGCACACGAACTGGCAGCTGCCGCTGTCCACAGACTCTCTACAGATAAAACCAAAATGATCCACATGCCTTATACCCTACAGAGAGAAACAGAAACACAGACACAGCGTTGCAGGTTAAACCTGTTTTAATCTTACTAATTAATATTATATGTATTTATAATGTGATATGTAAAACGATTGACAAAACACATGATGTTACAATTACAGGTCTGCATAGACAGAAAAGTGAAGCCCCGATCCCATGTGTACTCGTGACATCCTGCCCAACAGTACAGGGTAACCTGAACCAGAGACTGTACATGGGCCACGAGAGTGGATCTCACAGTGCTTTCCTCTGATCCTCCAGCACACTGCAGGAAAAGCTCCCCAAATCTGATTGTACATGACACAGGTGTGTATCTGCGTGGCAAGGTGAACAGCAATAAAACACACTACTAGTCTACTTTCATAAGAGGGGCTGAAATCAGGTACCAGATGTGCAGTAATGCAACTCAGTCTGAACGGCATTGTGGGAAAATCACGCCACTTTTATATGAATCCGGTTCTCGTAATTTCACACTGGCAGGACCTCAAACATTTAGGGTGATAATGTAGAAGACTGTTATCATAACCGTGTATAACGAGATTTCAAAATAAACGTCTCAACGTAGGTCATAGGTCATCGGAAGAGCAGTGCAAAGTGAACCAAAGAAGTGGCCGTGGCCACACAATGCGCTCTTTTCACTGCGGGTTGGACCGTATCGTGGGTAATGAGGCCAGCTGTCAGTCACTGGAACTTTATGACCGTCGTGTGATGCTGGTGAAGATGAAACTGAAACCTCCAGGAGCGGAACGTGCATTTGTTGGCATTCTTGACTGTTTACTTCTGAACGAGTGAGCATTGTTCTTTCTGCGCATGTGGGTTAGTCTAATGCTCAGACTAATGTGGGTCATAGGTCACATCTGAAAGGATCTTGTGAACAGCCTAAAGAGAACTTCAGATTTGGCACACTGTCTCCTGCCTAAGTGTCTGAGCTGATCAACCGAAAAGCACAATGCTGGGATCTATAACACGGTAACCATATACAGCCCTGATTCCAAAACAACCTGGGACTGTAGAGGGATTTGTTAATCTACCTTACCCAGGATTTAAACACAACCACCACAATGACACGATCTAATCAACTGGACTGTTTTATGCTCATACTGAGACTGATATCACAAACCAAAGAACCTGGGACAGGGGAATATAAGACTGGGAACAGGTGATGTAATTATACTTGGGTATAAAATGAGCCTCCAGGAAATCCTAGCTCTTTATGGGTGGAGGTTTGCTAGCAAATTCAAAAGCTAAACATTTTATTAATACTGTTCCTCAGCAAGGATTTCAGAGCTTTCGGCCTCTACAGGGTTCAGCAGCAGCTGAATGCTGTTGTTTATTATTTTTCAGAACCCTTCTTAAACATCTGCATGGATTAGGGTGTGATTTATGCAAATTATATTCAAATGAGGTGCTAGTAAGCTGACGCTTGAAGCTCATTTCTCATTCTCCATGTTACACCAGGGCTCCCTCTCCAAGTCAAATGTCAAACTCCCAGACTTTCACTGACTGAAAAGATTTCCGGGAATTATAATGAATGGGAAACAACATACAAAACCAGACCACCATATTTTACACCCACCAATCTGTGAGCTTTGACACTGACTTTTGTCTTTGCTGGAAGGTACAGAGGACAGCACCGCCTGACTGAAGTGAGCAGTAGGAGAATAAATGGACAATGGAGATGTAGTAACTGTAACAACCACTCACATGATGCAAGTAAATATACTGTATTCTACTAAACAGCAGCTCAGTGCTGCAAACAAACCCCGCCCCCTCGGTATTCCATGCTTCCATATGATTCAAGCACAGAATGGTATGTATGCCATTATAGCCGGTCAAATCTGCACTGCCAAAGTTACAAAACCATTAACACTAAACCACGTTCACCTTATCAGTCTACTCAGATCATCGTTAGACTATTAGATATCCAAGTCTAAACCTACAGTTCACTCGTAGCTGTAACGGATGCTGGTGCGGATTAGTGAAGGACTTGTGTATGTATGTTTACGTTTCTGCATCTTCATCTTTACCAGCATTACTGTGCTGACTTTTGCTGGCAAAGTGTTGGGTTCTTGAAGGACAGGATTGGAGACTTTGAGAGAAGTTTAATGAGCCCATCTTCCTACCAAGCAAATCTAAAGCAGTTTACCGTACCACGGATTTATATACTTCACCAATTACCCCTCAACACCTTGTTGCCACATTGTCTGAACGTCCCCCCTTAGTTGATGGGATGTCTCTGCCATTTGTAATTATAAGAGAGCTGGTTTTAGTCCCAGGATGTCTCCTTCAGCAAACGGCTTTGCTGAAATCCGATGTAAAGTAGGCTACCCATTGAAGGTCGTTACATGACAACTGACTACACGACTCAGCCCCCCCCACATATCACCCTGGGGGACACAGAGAAAGCAAACGTGATTAGGAAACAGAAGTTCGTAGGGACGTTACAATGTTAATGTACCTGGGAGCAGAAGGAGATCTCTCTGAAGCTCTTCTCGATGGCCACCTTCTTACTGTCTGGACTCACCAAGAAGATCTGAGACTGTCCGATCTGTACAAATACACACAGCACATGAGAGCAGGGGTTATCAAACGTTCATCTGGAGGAGCTGAGGTGCAATGTTTGTGGTGGACTGAGGGTCAAAAACACACAGACAGACAGAGAGAGAGAGAGCAGGGGAGAGAGAGAGAGAGAGAGAGAGAGAGAGAGAGAGAGAGAGAGAGAGAGAGAGAGAGAGAGAGAGAGAGAGAGAGAGAGAGAGAGAGAGAGAGAGAGAGAGAGAGAGAGAGAGAGAGAGAGAGATTAAAACACAGTCTGTTTATTCCCTCGTTATACACTCGTTTAAATCAAGCGTGCTCCTGGATGGACTGGCCTGCACGTGGCTGTGAGCTGTTAAAGGCATTACTGAGTGTCCAGGCTTGGCTCGGCTCTGACATCATCCCCCAGTCAGACAGTGAAGTCAACATGTTTGAGGGTCCTCCAGATCAGAGCGCAGGATGACTGTTTGTGTGCAGATCATACACATTTTTACTCAGTGAGAGGAGACCTCAACATAACCACTGAGTACTTCTCCATCTCTCTCTCCCTCTGTCCAACTCTCTCGTCTGTCTCTCCATCTTCTCTCGACTCAACTCTCTCTCTCTTCTCACTCTCATCTCTGTTCCGCCTCTCTCCTCTCTCCTCACTTGTTTGGCCGGTCCCCCCCCTCCCCATCTGCCCTCCTGCCTGTCTCTCTCCCTCTCTCTGTCCCTGTCTGCCTCTCCCTCTCTCTGTCCCTGTCTGCCTCTCCCTCTCTCTGTCCCTGTCTGTCTCCCTCTCTCTGTTACCAGATCTGTGTATGTCTCTCTCCCTCTCACTCTGCTTTTCTGCCCGTCTTACCCCATCTGTCTATGTCTGTCTGTCTGTCTGTGTCTCTCTCTCTCTCTCTGTTACCCCATCTCTGTCGGTCTGTCTCTCTCTCTCTCTCTCTCTGTTACCCCATCTCTGTCGGTCTGTGTCTCTCTCTCTCTCTCTCTGTTACCCCATCTCTGTCGGTCTGTGTCTCTCTCTCTCTCTCTCTGTTACCCCATCTCTGTCGGTCTGTGTCTCTCTCTCTCTCTCTGTTACCCCATCTCTGTCGGTCTGTGTCTCTCTCTCTCTCTCTCTCTCTCTCTCTCTCTCTCTCTGTTACCCCATCTCTGTCTCTCTCTCTCTCTCTCTCTCTGTTACCCCATCTCTGTCGCTCTGTCGCTCTCTCTCTCTCTCCCTCCCTCCCTCCCTCTCCCTTTCCCTCTCCCTCTCCCTCTCTCTGTTACCCCATCTCTGTCGGTCTGTGTCTCTCTCTCTCTCTCTCTCTCTCTGTTACCCCATCTCTGTCGGTCTGTGTCTCTCTCTCTCTGTTACCCCATCTCTGTCGGTCTGTGTCTCTCTCTCTCTCTCTCTCTCTCTCTCTCTCTCTCTCTGTTACCCCATCTCTGTCGCTCTGTGTCTCTCTCTCTCTCTCTCTGTTACCCCATCTCTGTCGCTCTGTCGCTCTCTCTCCCTCTCCCTCCCTCCCTCTCCCTTTCCCTCTCCCTCTCCCTCTCTCTGTTACCCCATCTCTGTCGGTCTG
>JAMWET010004633.1:117500-157500 GCA_024036415.1 Prochilodus magdalenae | reverse complement strand
TCCTGAGTCCCCTCCCTCGCTTCCTCCGTTCATCACCTGCAGCACAGAACGCCACAATTACATCATGTATTAGTCTCCCAGGTCTAAAATTATCTTCCTTCGTTTTACAGTGCACTGCGCAGTAACAGACTATGACTGTACACGTCACAGCCCTACCTCAAACACCCGCTGCACTGTTTACATAATCTGAAGCTGACATGTGTGTATCTATATATATACACACACACACACACACACACACACACACACACACACACACACACACACACACACACACACATATATATATACATACACACACACACACACACACACACATATATATACACACACACACACACACACACACACATACACATACACATACACACACACATACATACACACCAGACACACGCATCCTGGCAGCTACATTAACCTTACAGCTTCAGGACACAATGAAATAAAACAATAATTAAAAGCAATGACACAGGTGGTCACCTGCCCACAGCAGGGTAATAATACACAAGAGAAACACACACACTGTACGCACAACACACAGACGCTCCTATATTGGGCACATACAGCACATTAACCAATGCAACACACAAACACTCACACACACACTCATACAAAACAGAAACTCATTCACACTTTCGAAAAGAAACAAAGTATTTCCCATGTAAAATTACCGTTTCTGTTCTGCTCAAATGAAAAACACAGTGTACAGCATGGAAAACCTGATAAATGCATAGGACATTTGAATAAGGCCGTAAGTAGACACTTACAAGGACACAACAATCCCTTGCACAAGATGCACACCGCAGTTTGAATTCAAAACATCGGAGAGAGTTATCCGCCCTGCTCCCTACCCCGCCTCCAGAGCCCCACACTCACAAAGATTGAACACTGAACACACACAAACAAGTGCAAGATGAACGGGACGGTAAACTTTGACAAGTGCAAGCAGCGGGGGTCCTACTCTGTAAGCTGATCAGCTGGATTGGTTACCGCTGTCGGTCCAGTTCATTTGCGTTTGCCTGCCAATTTGTGCATTACCTGGCAACCCGGGTTGGAAATGGGCAAGATCACATACCAAACCACTAACAGACTTTCCAGTCTGATCAGGAAATATCAGAGGACAAGAAACTGGCTGTAGTGCAGTTATCGGAGAAGCTAGTTAACCTAAGTTAAACCGTAACATGTTTTTTTTTTTTTTTTAACCTTGGTGATATAAAACAGACATTTTATGATCTAGTAAAGTAAATGCATTGCATAATGTCCCTTTAATTAAAGTCATGGTTGATCAAATCTATTCTAAAAACAGATGTTGCTGTTGTATCCCTAGACATTGTTCATCCATCTTATTATTAATTACATCACAATATTCTACAATATGCTTTCTGAGCATGATGAATAGTGAGGATACTTTTTTGACTGTATTTGAATGTCTTATTTATTCTTATTACACTCTTTAACTTGCTTATTTTTTGTCTTTTCCAACAAACCGATGTCCAAAAAAATCCCAACATAAAATTTTCGGTATCATAGAAATCCCTTGAGATTCAGATGCTGTAATTTTGCCACCAGCACATACAGAAAAACACAGTATGCACTGCTTTAATCCTGTTAGCAGTTATCCAAGCCCCAATATTTTTTAGTTTTAAATATGATCTAAGAAATCAGACTATACTAACCACATCCTGACATAACTCCATAAAAAGATCAATACAGGTGGCCAAGTAAACTCACAGGCCTGAAAGCAGTCAATAAAGAAAGGACTGGTGAATCTTCATGGTGTATGAACGCCCCGGATAAAGATGCGCGTTTGGGTAATAATGCTTGTGGAAAAATGACATCCTCACAAACGTACAACTCTGGTCCAAAAGCCTTACGACAGGAAGTCTGCTGCTCACCTGCGTGAGTGAGAAAGCCCGCCTGATGCCTGCGGCCAGTGAGCCCGCTACGTTGGCTTTTCCAAACTTCTCTATGCACTCGTCTATGAGGGCTGGAGGCGCGTTCCTCTGGGCCACGACCACACGCCCGCAGAACAGCACCTCGAACTTCTTAGCGAAGGCGGTCGCCGCGTCAGCGCCGCACGGCACTGAGCAGGGGCTGTCATAGCGACTACCGTCCTGGAGAGTGTCGTTAGCCTTGGCCGTGGGCGTGTCCTCCTGGCGGGCGGAGCTTTTACTGGCCTGCCTGAGAGTGCTGATGATTTCGGGCACCTGAAATGAGAAGATTGAGACATGAATATGAGAAAACTAAAAACCGCAAACAAGCAAAATGACAACAGAGCCGGTGGCAGTGTCACACAGCTTTTGGAGACTGAGGGTTTGAACACATCTAGCTTTTCAATGAGCTTTTTAATGGAAATGAACTCCATGCAGAGGATTTAGGTACAGGAAAACAATATTCAATTCACAAATGAAGAGGATTAGCAACATCAGCAAAAACCAGCAAGTATTTTTCCCCTCACTTTCTCTTTTTCGCTCAAGAAACAGGCAAACCTTTAATGAGTAGTGTAAATGAATAAACCCGCCAGGCTGCTGAAGTGAGTCACTAAGACCGTGAGGAAGTTCTGCTCTTTATGTGATTTAGTGGTTTAGGGACTCTGGAGAAACATGACCTCTGAAACTACACAAATGTGTTTGTGTGTCTGTGTGAGCAAGTCTTTTCATTCCAAGGGGAACCAGCATAAAGCAATCATCTTAAAAGATGCTGAGATGGTCACACTGTCACGATAAAGTCCTCTTAAACAGCTGCCCTGAGCGAGCAGGAAATCCGTACAGTAAAACATGCGGCCTGTTTTCCGTGAAGTAGTGAAGGTGCTTCCCTGCCGGTTTTCCCCAGATCGACAAACCCAGAAGTGGCTGGAGTGAGTTTAAAGTTTAAGAGGGAAGGGAGGGAGAGGGGAGCGGGAGAGAGAGACTCCTCTCCTCCTGTCTTGCAATTTAAAAGGACCACCAACAGACCACCGCTGACCACTAGAGTTCATTCATTTGGGGAAAATCTTTTTTTTTTTTATATTTTTATTATATTATAGGCTAGAACCCTGAATGTACTGTGGCGAACTGTCAGGATATCTGGGCTGTGGTGTCCCAACACACAAAGGTTCATTTGACTCTGATGGCCCTTCTCCAAATACGTGAAACCGATTCACGCATGTAGTTTCAAACCGAGAACAGCTGGAACCAAAGAATAGGACACCCAGAACCTCCTGAGTCTTCTTCTCACCAGCAGTTGATTCGTGCTTCCTTTCTGGGTATAATCAAACTTCCGGAATAACAGCACAAACTCTCGCAGGTGACCTATCCACTCCGCCATCTTGCTACTACTGCTTATTACTGCTGTTGACATCGATGACGTATCCTTTGATGCTCCTTAGCTCCAATAAAAGCTGGAGCAAAACGCAGACTGGTTCCCGGGATAGCACCAAGGCTCTACAAAGCCTGAACAGAACCAATTCAGGAACCAGCTCTGTTATTTAAAAAAAAAAAAAAAGGGCCGGATTGGTCCAACTCATCTATAGGCAGTTCACAAGCTCTGTGTTTAGCTCTGATTCAGTTTCTCTGCTTAAATCACAATATCAATGTAAAAGTGATTAACCTTTTCACCTCGCTGACTATATATTGTTTGGAAGGTGATACATGCCCATATATGGATGTGGTAGAGAGATAGTAGTCAGTACATGGGCTACAATGCTCAATAAGTGATCAATAAACGTGATTCTCAGATCCGTCATGATCTCTTTGTCTTGAAACATTCTAAACCGATTCACAACACGTCCCACTTAGTGAAATTCAACTCACAAGGAAGCTAAAACTGACCAGTGGTTTTAGTGAACAATTACATAAAGGCCTGAAACCGTGATAAACCTCCCTGGCTTTGTTAAACGGCAACCTCAACAGATGTCTAAAAACGCTAATGTTTATTGCTTCATGGTTATTAGTTCAATTTAAAAGACCAGAAATATTGGAAGGCTACGTTCAACACTGAGAGTCTGATTGTATAACTGCACTGTGGCTCCTGGAATCCAAACAGGATTAAATGATGAGGTGCCCGAAAGTTTCCCTCCCCTAATGAATAACTGACAGCTCAGAATTAACACGTGCGTCCATCTCTGTACCGTTCAAAGGTCAGCAGCTCTTTCTTGCGTGCATCTGTCTATTTCTGGTAAACTCCTTAATCCTCCCGGGAGTTCCAGTAAGACAGCATTTCACCTCTGACTTTTCCTCACATGGTCCAGCGCTCAGACCCTCACAAATTCATTTAACCTGATACAGCAGCAGAATATTCTCAACCCTTTACAGCCAACAAACCTGGACATCTTTTATTAAACACAAACAACTCCCCAGCACCACTGGGTGGGCAGCCAAATCAGCGGTCCAACACAGGAACCAGAATCAGTTATTTGCCAAGCAGATGAAGTAAAAGATTTCAGGGACATAAGAATATTAGTGTTTGTCTTTGCTTTATTTAAGTGCACTTTTATATATGACAAATTTTGATTATTCACAAAAAGAAAACATCATATTCACACCAACCGGCCACTTTATTAGGCCTTGTATTTCATCAGCTCCACTGAGTACACAGGAACACCCTGTAGTTCTGCAAACTGTAGTCCATCTGTTTCTCTGTATACTGTATTACCCTGTTCTTCAATGGTCAGGACCCCCACAGGACCACCACAGAGCAGGTATCATGTGGGCGGTGGATCATTCTCAGCACTGCAGTGACACTGACGTGGTGGTGGTGTGTTAGTGTGTGTGGTAGTGGTGTGAGTGGATCAGACACAGCAGTGCTGCTGGAGTGTTTAGACACTGTGTCCACTCACTGTCCACTCTATTGGACACTCCTACCTTGCTGGTCCACCTTGTAGATGGACAGTCAGAGACGATAGCTCATCTGCTGCTGCACAGTGCAGTGTTGGTCATCCTATAGTCCTTCATCGGTGGACACATGACACTGCCCACAGGATGCCGTCCACAGGACGCCGCCACGTAAGGTGTCACTGCAATGCTGAGAATGATCCACCACCCACATACCTGCTTACTTATGATACAACTTACATGATCTCTCAGCTAACGGCAATTCACACCCATTGTGTTTTGCTGTATTAGCTTAAATATAAACATCTTCCAGATGGCTGAGAGGAGGGAGCACCAGTTTTACCTGCAAACCACCAGTGTGCCTCCATGTTCTCGGCTCAACCCAGCAAGAGCTCACCTCCCATAACTCAGGGGTGGGTGATACAGCAAAAACCTGTAGAGCCACATTTAACAAACACTATCATATAAATACAATTATATTAATTTAGCCACTCACATACCAAACCGCACTAATACAATTTAACAGGGTTAGTCATGTTGTCCTTGTGAAGAAACACAGACCATCCACAGTACAGTCAGAAGACCACATTCTGACATACTGGGATGTTAATTATTATAATAAATACAAATATATACGTCAAATATAGTTACATCACCCTACCACCCTACAAAGGCTAGGAGAACCAGCCTTGTAATGTTTGAAGACTGGGACTAACTGATTTAGTGTAATCAGATGTGCTTCTGCTTGAAAACCCGGAGCTATAGGACCCATTCCTGAAAGACTTGGTGACCTTTGGCCTATAGCAGAGCTCCTCAAACTCCTCAGGCCCTCCAGTCAGCCCAAACGTTTGCTCCATCCTTATGCATTGTAGGGTTATAGCTAAAATGTGAACTCTCTTGGGGGGCTACGGAACTGTTTGAGGACCTCTAGAGCGGCCTAGAGTTATCTTTTTACTGACACACAGTGTGAACTGATGCCTTAGACCTCTGACTCACACGGTGCTGTCCTTCTTCTGTTTGGTGACTCACTGCGGTCATTCTGCCTCGTATCACAGAATACTGCCTGCTGTGCTCAGTGATCTGGTCATTTACTGTCTCTTCTACTAACACGGGCTACATACTGCTGAGGCCACATCTGACAGGTCACATAGCACAGGTAGCAAAGCAGGAGACCTGCTGAGTCCACCGCAACGAAATAACAGTTCCAGTTAAATGATCAACTGTGAGGAAAGAGTGAGGAAGAGACGGAATCAAGAATAAAAGAAGGAGCCTGGGCTGGTACCACACATATATAGGGTCTCTCTCTTTTAATAAATAAATAATTTGATTAATAAATAAATTAATTCTGTATGAACAGCATCTGTGCGTGTTCCCCCACGCAAAACTTGCCTAAATGAGCATGTCAGCACTTTGAGAGCAAAAACAACCCCTCAAAATTTGATACCATTTGCCTTAGGACAATCGTTGTGACCATGGCACACTGCACAAAATACACGCTTTGTAATAAAGTGGTGGCAGAGTGTAACAAGCACCTCCATAACTTAATACTTCACACAGATTCAATTTCTGCCAGAACAAAAACTTCTGGAGGAAGCATAAAGGAGGAAAGCCAACCACCTGCTGGTGTGGGGCTGTTCACACTTCTAGATTTGTTTGTCCAGTCGGACACTTGTTACTGATCAAGCCACGCATCTTTAGACTCACTGAGATATCCTTAATACTTGACAGTGATGCTGCAGGACTGTGTGCAGTACGTTCTGACCCCTCCTCTCTACAGTGTAATGAAAAAGTGGAGCACAATATTCATAGCTACAACAGTTACCAAGTTATTCAAGTCGCCATTGATAAGAAAGCCATTAACAGAAAGCAGCACGACCGTGTGTGTATGGTAGGATTGGCCTTAGCTGCGGGTTTAATGTGTGTTGTACTTTTATGAACGTCATGTCATGTGGGTTACCAAATGTATGCTGGTAAGCAGCACTAGCGGGCATGGGGGGCACAGGTTGAGGGGACTGGGAGCTCCAAGTTAACTGGTCATGGCTATCTAGCCAGGCCTATATAGCCCTGCTAGGGCTGTGGTTCAGTATCAGCCCAGTATCTCAACCCTGTAACAAACCTATCGTCAAACAGCACTCACTCACACTGTGTGATACGACATTAGCCGGGTATGTCTTCTCGTAGGATAGTAGACCACTGGCTAGCTGACTCCATTCTTAAGTGCTTCAATCAAAACTAGCTCATTCAGCATCAGGATCAGCCAGCGCTCCAGGTATCATAACCGTATCTCCAGCATGCTTGTATTACTGCTGCTGCACTCCTTATCCCAAGGGGACGCCTCTGGTTTGAGTTTAAGTCTCATTAGGGCTGATAATTAACATTATATAAGACTGGGATAATAACAAACCAACAAACACCACCACACAGAAACACCATTAATAACAGTCAGTGCCACTGTGGTTGCAGTGCGCCTTTCTGCTCTCTAAGAAAAACAACAACGGATGATTACTCGGCGGTCCACCCACTTCTTTTCTGTGGACGAGGAAACATTGAGTTGATGCTGTAAATGACTTTTCTCAGCCTATTACGCATGTACAGTACAGCATGATGAATATACCATCGATTCACAGATTAATTATCAGCACTGGCGGAAATGATCTTGCTAATGGCCGACTGTTGCAGCCTCGCCGAGATGTGAACGTGTGATTCACCTACGATGAGTTCAACTCTACTAGTGACCTGAACATCTGAACGAAAGTAATATCACAGTGCTAGGTCTTAAAGAGAAACCAAACCAGCCAGCACAGAATTCTGGGTAATCTGACCCACAGTTCTTCAAGTTCTATTTAAGTTACTCAGAAACCAGGTGGTGGAGAACTTAATCTACAAACTTTAGTCGAACTACTGACTGACGTTAGATGTCGTAGACATCCAAGCCCAAGTCCTTCTGATTAATGATGTCAGAGGAAACAGACAGCCCCAACTCTGTGAGAGCTGATTCAGCTTTTGGGTCAGTTTTGAAATGAAACCTTAAACTGGTGGAAATAAAACTCTCAGGCCAAATCTGTCCCATTTCTGAAAGCTGCAGGAAAAAAAGAAACAAAACACAAAGTTCGCTCTGGTGGGAACTGATGGGAAAACTGCCCAAGGCTAAAACTGGATGTTGGATCATTTTCACTAAATCACAATTCTGAGATGACATCAGTCATACAACACAGCCAGTGTCCAGTATTTCCTACAGTCTGCCCAATGTGAGTCTGAAAAATCTGCTGACAAGAATTTCATTTTAAGCAATCAGCTGATGGTACAGTGATGATTCACAAAGATGAGAGAGAAAGAGAGAGAGAGAGAGACAAAGAGAGAGAGACAAAGAGAGAGAGAGAGAGAAAGAGAGAGAGAAAGAAAGAGAGAGAGAGAGAAAGAGAGAGAGAGAGAGAGAGAGAAAGAAAGAAAGAGAGAGAGAGAGAGAGAGAAAGAGAGAAAGAGAGAGAGAGAGAGAGAGAGAGAGAAACAGAGAGAGAAAGAGAGTGAAAGAGAGTGAAAGCGAGTGAGAGAGAGAGAAAGAGAGAGAGAAAGAGAGAGAGAAAGAGAGAGAGAAAGAGAGAGAGAGAGAGAGAAAGAGAGAGAGAGATGATGGTAGCTAGGTCTTGCTGAGTCTTGTCCACAGAGGGGAATGAAACATGTATTCAAGCACACAGTATCTTAATGTGCTCTACGACACATTTTTACCCAATATGGAGTCTTGATGGCAACTACTGACAACGTATACAGTAAAATGGGATGATTTATTAGGAGTCACTGACGGCAAATATGTCGGAAATATGCAGAGTCACAGAGTGTCCTCCTGCCACCTTAAGAATCAGCCTGCCACCTTAAACGTTCTCCTGCCACCTTAAGCGCCCTCCTGCCACCTTAAGAATCACCCTGCCACCTTAAATGTCCTCCTGCCACCTTAAGCGCCCTCCTGCCACCTTAAGAATCACCCTGCCACCTTATGCGCCCTCCTGCCACCTTTTCCACCCTAGATAAACAACATACAGTCCTAAAGCTCATTTTGACCTGCGACACTGTCACCATGTTTACACGGCTTCATGCCGCCATCGCCATGTACCACTACGAGCAGGAGAACCTCGCTGGTCTATCACACAGACATGCGCACAGGATGACTCGCGGAATTCAGATGCAGCTCCTTTAAATAAAAAAAATCTGAGTATACCATATAAACTCGTGTCTACCACCTACAGCAGCATTACAGCAGCAGAATGTAGAGGACTGTGACAGGTCTAACAAGTTTAATACTGTTATTATTATTTTTGGTGGAGCAGTTTCATTTTCAGAGAGAAAGAGAACATGAACTTTATCTCTCAGTAAAACTGTGTAATGTAACAACATACTACTAAACTAGCGGTGCTACCTCGGTTCTCTAACATTAGAGAGAGTTAGAACCAGCACAACATAAACATAGTGCGACAAAAAACAACCAAGTCTAACAGACTGCCTTGAATCACATTCCGGCTGGACACAGGTTGCGAGAGACTGCACAACATTAGCGTGGAGTAATTTTTTAGTCCAGTGCTAATGTTAGCTACGCTAGCTAGCTTTGTTCATCTTGTATGTCATCTGTGTGTTCATATGTTGGAAGACGTCTTGAGCCCAGTGCCGTTTTGACGCTGCGTGGTAAGTAGTTTAGAAGGAATGTTTTTGTCCAGCTGTATTAGACTCACGTTTACACTGAAGACCCTGAATATGGGTGGGCTTTCCAAAAGTAGAGTGGGCTTTGCATTTAACTAGTAAAGGCCCAACTGTTTTTAGCTTAGCCAGCTACCAGTTCGGGGAAAGGGAGGCAGAAGTGTGTGCGTAGCTGTTTTGCTTTGCTCTTTGGAGAGAGTGTAAATAAAGCTGAGCGTGAATCAGATCCATGACCCTGTTGAGTTTACTGGCAAACACCTCATTACAGTAGCTGTTTACGTTGTGTCTATATGGGATTTGAGTGGGGCATTTCACGAGGTGATGCAGCTAGCTTATCTGATTTTATTAAAAAGAACAAATAAACAGTAGAGAGATTCTTCAGCTTCCACAACAAGATGTGCAACGCTCTCCACAGCTCACTTTCGTGGTTAGCCCGGTGCCGAGTGTTCATGTGCTTTGGGGGAGGAATGTTTTTGGTTGCATTGGTTAAACTTCTTAAACTTCTCGTAATTTCAAAAATTAAAAACTGCTGGATTATTCACTATCAGATCATGTAATATAAGGATTATAATTAAAACTACTATTTAAAATCCACTTTTAGATATCAACCAGGCATATTCCAGACATGCATGTGCCAGTAAATATCAGCAACACCAAGAAAACAGAAAGGAAACTGACATTTCCACCAAAAACTGACACAGACAGAATTCACCTTACAGACTGGAAACATCTAAAAACCTGTTTTTGAAATAAGGGCTAAACTCAATGACATTTAATGCCCACTCTCTGCCAGTCTACCAGAGTAAGAGCCCTGATGTGATGAAAGGGTCAACACACACACATACACACACACGCACATATACACACATATACACATACACACATACACACACACACACACACACACATTCACACTCACACATACATACACATACACATACACATACACATACACACACACACACACACACACACACACACACACACACACACACACACATATATATATATACACACACACACACACACACACACACACTCATACACACATACACATATATATATATATATACACACACACACACACACACTCATACACACATACACACACACATACATACATATATATATACACACACACACACACACACACACACTCATACACACATACATACATATATATATACACACACACATACATACATACATACATACATATATATATATATACACACACACACACACACACACACACACACTCATACACACACTCATACACACACACACACACACACACACACACACACACACACACACACACACACACACACACACACACACACACACACACACCCTGAATGAGAGCTTTGTATCAGAGGTAATGGAAGAAACCTGAGATGAGGCACACCCTCCCACCAAACAGGTGACCGTGCCCGAGTGTGGACGGACATGTATGCCTGTTTTCCCTCGCAGTGGTCACTGACACACTGCTGCCTACATGAAACATGTGCCGCATCTTTTCGGGAACAGAAATCATGAATCACATACGCTGGGACTTTAAGTTCCAAGCATCAGACACAGACATAAAGATCTGTAATCTGGCTCTACTCTGTGAAAGCTCAATGCTACTTGAGTTGCCTGAAATCTACATGTAACTAAATGGAACTCGGACTGCACGACGTAAAGCATCCTGCAACTCACAGGATGTAACACAGCTGTAAGCAAATGTCTCAAAAGTCTCCTAAACCAGCCAATCCTAATGCAGATAATGCATCACCTGATCATCTGGAATGATAAATCTAAACGACTACCTACAGCCGATGGCCTAATAGCCTGTATACCTCCACAAACACCAATAACACCCATCACTGGGTTTGGCATGGACTGGACAAGCTTCTGGAGGTCACATCAATGTTCAGACATTTGTGTATCAAAGAACTGCACAACTGCAGATTTGGTGGATGTCTTCCCTGGCACAATTCCGAGGAGAATTCCATGAAGACTGGAATTTTAGCCACTGCTGGTAGACCTGTATGACCGTACGCTTCCATACACCTGCAGATTCAGCTCCTTCCTTCACACTATGGTCTTTGGCCACGCCCACATGCAGTCACTCCTTTTAGCCAATCATTAACATCTGCTCTGGAGCGTTTACCACACATGGAACGAGACATTCCCTGCACTGTAGCACCTCTTCCCAATCTATGGATCCTGTCACTCACAGCCCTCAGGTATTTATAGCCCCATCATCCTCGTGCAGCGCCATCTGCAGGAGCCTGAAGCTACTACCACCTTAAACACACAAGATGACTTCTTTTTCATCTGGTGAGCTTATGAGCGGCCAATTTGAGAAACTGGCGGAGTAATTAAAGTCGTTGCATGGACTTTTAGACTGTTCTGTCTGTCAAGCTTTGTTTCGTCACAATATGTCACTAGCTGCATGAAGGTTTTTCTGTATGAAGCCAAACCTAACAGACTGTACTGGTATTAAAGTGAACATGGTTTTAGACCTATTCCCCAATTACAGAATCACTCAAATCACAACAGAAAGACATGAAAGCAGACAATACAGCTGTTTTTACGCCATGAGGATAATTACGTTTCATAATGGACTGTAATCTCTCATTCAATTCTCAGATCTGTTTCCCCCCAGCTAATCTATTTAGCCCAGTCAGAGGGAACGAGTCAATAAGTCAATAATTTGATTGGCTGCTCGCAGTGTGAAGGAGTAATCCGATTGGATGGAGTGACCCATAAAGTTGGACAACAACAGAGACCAGATGTGAGGACAGAATAGAGACAAGAACCTAAAGTCCATTCGGTTTCAGAACATAACCCAATAACGCAGGACGATAATCACATCAGGCCACATACAAGAAGCTACATTCTACAGAACGGAGGAGGTCTTCTACTGGAGAGCCAGGCAAAGAACAGGTGATAACACCTGTTGAAAAATGGGACAGTTGAAGGAGAGTTCAGTACATAGACATTCCGTGAACCTCAAACCCTATTATTGTTATTCCTCCTTTAAATACTAATTCTGCATTCAGAAAACGCAAACAAGCAGATTTCAATATCTAAACTGGTATGTATGCAACAGTTTTGACCTCTAAAAACTTAGATACAATCATAAGAGAAACAAAAATGGCCGACCACATGGAAAGATCTACTGTTCCATGCTGTGACGGGGATGAGAGCACTGTTTATACTCTTTCCAGGGAAGTTAGTGGTCATGGTGGCTTTTCATCTTCAGACAAGGCTGAAGTCGGCTTCCTATTCTCCAGCTTACTTTGCAGAAGTTCAGATCCACCTTAAATGCTGCCGACACCAGAAGGTAACTGCATGCATGCCCGCTCCCCACATCATCTTAACTGGATCCTGGACAACTCAGAATAAAAGCTGCTAGCTAGTTCACACCGCACATTTCTCAAACTCTTGGACAACATGGAGCAGCTTCGCTCAGCGTTTGCATCCCAACCCCAACAGCAGTCTGCAAGTAGGAGCCATGCTGTGTAATTGAATCTGTTTGCCGGTTGAAGCCGATCACCTTAAACTGAAAGATAAGAAGCCAGTAGCTAGTATAGGTAACGTTAACTACAAGCAAGCTCCAAGTAACTAACGTTAGCATAGCTAGCTAAATAGTATGAGGGCGGAGCTTAATTACGCAGAGGCTCATTTTGCTTTCCAGTCTTGATCTGTTTCAGTAAGCTGCCTCGGTGTGATCATCGTGTGTCTCGCTGTAAACCAGCCAACCAGAGCAGAGCTAATTAAAATATTCATAAGCTCACCAAAAAAGGCAAACGGCCCGTTTCACTGTATGATCAAATCATAGGGTGTAAATGGGCACAATGTAAAACCACATCTGGACACTTTTAACCCCAAGCAAAGTAACATACCTTCTACAGACATCACAGAACTACTTCAGTACTGAATACATGCGTTCTGTTGTCCCTTTAAGAGAGATACCGATATGCTTTTTTCTGAATTTAACTTGCTTCAGTGTGACAACAACACAGCAAAGCTGAAGAAGCAGGGTGTTTACACTAGCACAGCTGTATCTAACCTGGTGACTGTCCCCAGTCAGGAAACAGGGGCAGAAAATGGTGGCCCTGTTTCTGCTGCGCGTGATTAAATCCCTGGGTAAATTCTGCCAAGTCTTTCATGCACCGTCCTGATGGTTAGTAGGAATAAACTTATAAAAAATAAAAAAAACGCTATGAAATTATAACGTTATACGGTTTTCCAAAGGCACCTAGAGCAGAATTCCAGAGTTACTCTGCTTTTAATACATGAACCATGTGGGCGTGGCTTTGAAAACAATCAGAGAGCCTCTGAGTCAGGTTTAAAAACAGTCAGACAGGATTGGTACACTCTGACTGGTATGAAACTCGAGGAGGGGGGTGGAAATTGAGTCTTCGAGCTTCAAACACTATCCCTACTGTTGTCGCCGGCTGCCCAGAGCTCAGAACTTGCAGACCACAGACCCACCGAACTGAGATTAGGGGGCAAATATTATGTCCTGTAAGCCGGGCATGAAGATTTAGCCACGCAGTTAGCACAATGCTAATTATCAGACTAGAAGCATCCACTACTGTTACGTTACA
The DNA here is from genome assembly GCA_024036415.1 of Prochilodus magdalenae. Classification (NCBI taxonomy): domain Eukaryota; kingdom Metazoa; phylum Chordata; class Actinopteri; order Characiformes; family Prochilodontidae; genus Prochilodus; species Prochilodus magdalenae. The sequence goes on along the minus strand of JAMWET010004633.1, from coordinate 143,399 downwards.
GACGCCTGAAATTTGCCAAGACATGTCTGACTTTATCATCTACTCAAACTCTTTCACTGCTGTGATGACATAATGCATACAGACCCACCAGCCACGCTATCTCTCGTCACAGCTGGGCAGATACGGAGCTGAACTGCAGCTCTGTATCTGTAAGGTCTTCCCCTTACTTTATTTACAGCACCGATTTGCTTAAAGTCACAGGCCATTACAGACGCCATGCTGATTCGAGCACAACTGTTTCAATCACCACGCCTTCTCGGAGGCAGCGTTTCAGCATGAGCTAAAGCCTCAGTCAGGAATTTATTAAGTAACCCCAAAGGCCATTCCATCGAGCATGGCAAACGTACATGCTGCAAGGTGTAGTCCCTGCATTCTTGTTGTGCTGTGATCGCTTGTCTGATAACAGGTCCCAAAACCTAACCCTACCTGTTGTCTGGCTGCAAGATAAGCTGTACCCAACCCTAGGCCTCCCTGAAGACTGAAACCAAGACCAGAAATACACATGTTTAGCATCTGAAGAGCGTTCTCTCAGTTTTGCAGTGGAGCTTTGAGGCCTAATGTAGCTGTAACAAGTAATGGAGCCCTCTGCAATTAGCACAGCACTAACTGCAGCCTTAATTATTAAAGACTGCTAAAAGTAGAAACGTGCATGAGCGCTCAAGACTGCTCGGGTGTCAGCATCCGTACACTAAAAGACCAATTGTTCCCAATTACCAAACAGTTCAGTCCTTAACACTGAACCATTGCAGTGATTTGGTATTGTAGACAAATACACATATACAGTGGGGAATATTTGACACACTGCCAATGCCAAGTTTTCCCAGCTACAAAGAATGGAGAGGTCTGTCATTTTTATCGTAGGTACACTTCAGCAGTTCCAGCTCCCTCCCCAAAGCTTTTCTATTGGGTTCATGCCGGGGACTGGCTAGGCCACTCCTTAGCTCCCCTGGCTGTGTGTTTCAGGTCATGGTCATGCTGGAAGACCCAGCCACGGCCCATCTTCATGGCTCTTACTCAGGGAACGAGGTTGTTGACCACATGACCTTCTCCCATGCCTCCTCTGGATCATCCAGATGGTCACTGGGGAACAGGCCTGGACCTGTGCTGGCGTGAGCAGAGGGACCCTGCATGCCCTGCAGGATTGTAAACCATGACGGTGCAGTTACTAATGGTCCTCTTTGAGACTGTGGTCCCAGCTCTCCTCAGGTCATTGACCAGGTTCCTCCCGTGTAGTCCTGGGCCGAATCCTGACCTTTCTCATAATCATCCTTACCCCACGAGGCGAGATCTTGCATGGAGCCCCAGACTCTTGTGTTTCTTCCCTTTTCTGATAATTGTGTCAACAGTTGTTGCCTTCTCACTAAGCCGCTTGTTGGCGATCAGATATTTACTTCATGTAATAAAATACAAAAAAAAGTGTTTAAAATACTTATCTTCCCCAATGTAATAAAAATGGAACTCGAATGGAAATCCGGCCCCTTCACTGCAGAAAAATTGGTATACGTCCTGAAAAATCTGTGCTGTTCCAGCACCATTAACTCTTTGGTCTGGAAGCATGGAGTTCTGACTCTGTACACGTCTCTGGAATGGAGCATTTTAACCCAAACCTACAAGTGGCTCATTACAGTCAAAAGTTTGGACACACCCAACTAAATGGATGCTGGTGGTGATCTTAAAGACTCTACAGGCTCACACTTAACAGCTCCAACTGATAAAACCAACTGTGGTTGGTGTAGCTCAGTGGGTAACACCATTACTCAGGTTGCCACCTCTATATGTGGGAGACTGGGGTTCGAATCCCAGTCTAGGTGACTATGCTGAGACACACCAATAAGAGTCCTTGGGCAAGACTCCTAACACTACACTGGCCTACCTGTAATCATTAACCTTGTAAGTCGCTCTGGATAAGAGCGTCAGCTAAATGCCATAGATGAAATAAAAGTCTGAAACAGTACATAATTCTGATACACCACATATACTTGATGGACCACAGTATGATATTCTCCATATCTCCACCTCTAATATATATTTAGTGCTGTAAAAACCCTTATCTCCTCTTTTTCCTGCACCGTTTGAAATGTTGTCTTCATTTGTATTCCTCAGTAAAACATTAAGATAAACATAAAGGGAACCTTCTATGAGTGGCCATGTCAATCCGTCAATTCAACTGTGTAAAGAACCCTTTAAGCATGCATTTCTTGCGTATCCTGGTTCTATAAAGAACCTTTTATGGATACCCGTGTCTAAACACCTGACTGGTGCTGCATGTTGAGTTTTTGGAAAAATCACCATTCCCCATCAAACGTACTCAGAATGCACATCCTTACTATCTAATAAACAGACTTGCTTATGTGGTTCTGACCACATGCTGCCTGACATGCTGTAGTCTATACAAAACGACACTGGATATGTTGTGGTAGCAGCCAGCTGTAGGACTGAGTTTGCCCATTCTAAAAGTGAAAGAAACAATAAAACTCATGCCAGAAACCACTTCTGGAGTCATGTATATTTGCTTTTCACCAAACTATTTGTTTAAGACTGAGTTTAACCAAGACTGACGTCACAGAAGTAGGCATATTAGGGTTTCCGTTAAGATAGGCCACCAGTCAGTACTAATAAGTTCACGTACAATAGCTTCTATTTATCATGGAAAACAACAATCAAGTTCTCGAGCCTCCCCCATTTCGGGCATCCAATCAGAATTACTCTATGTATCAATTACTATGTCACTGCAGTGGAATAAGCATTTCATTACATGCTGTATCTAAGATCTTCACCTACTTGCTGGTAGTGTCTCTCAGTATGGCTTGGGGCCGCCATGTTTGCGAACCCAACATGTGAGATGTCTCGGTATGGAGTTGTAGAGGTTCCTAATGGTGTCCTATAATAATCCATCCCATGCAGCTTGAATATCCTGACTCACTTCCTGAAGATTGTGTGGCAGCTATGGAGGTTGAGTGACACCAGGTTTTTTGGATGAGTGACGTGCAACTACAAACGTGCTGACCACACAGATTTGTTGGTCATCTCCACCAAGACAAAAACGGGACTTGTCTCTCGTCCATGCCGCCTGCCAATGGTGCTGGCACTAACTGGATGAGTCATGGAGGACACTACTGCGTGCTGAATGTCCGCAACTGCGGCTGCTGGGTCAGTCAGGTAAGCAGTAAGGCCCATCCTTGCTTACGTCACAGCCAAGCGAAAAACTGAATCATTTGCGTATCTCATGATGTCAAACCTACCCACCAAGTTTCATTCCTATCAGCTGATTCCTACTTTTTGACGATGAGTGAACATTTAAACTCAACAGACCAAAATCACAGTCAGTTTATGCCTGGTTATATACTCCCCACCAAAAACACGCAGTTTGCCAGCTTGAGTTGGCCCTGGACATACAAAGAAAAGCTTATTGTGATACCAATGTCGTCGTACCTTTGAATCGCCCACCCCTCAGCTACACACCCATGAAAACCTCGGAAAATCACTCACCTTATCCAGCCAACTGAACACAGAAGGCATGGCCAACTCCTGGTCCTATCTGTCTTACTCACTCTGTCTCTCTCTCATTGTCTATATGTACCTTTTCTCCTCAATCCTTCCCCGTGTCGGCCATGAACGCTTAAACTTTCTCTCTCTTTCTTCTACCTCTCTAAGTCTTGTAGGAACTAGTCCTGTCTGTATCTCCTCCTCCTGCGTTGAGTCTGAACACGTGCTCCACGTCCAAAAATGTTTCATTCTGTAACATGCTGGTGATGTCACCAGGAGCTCTCTTTTTTTCTCAGGCCTTCTTTTTTTTCCTTCGTTCTCTGGACCTTCTCCAACTGTATGGTGCCTAATACCCTCCCTTGTATATGTCCCCTGTCCACTAGTCTAGAACATGTCCAAAGGCACTAATAAGCCTGCTATTTGCAGTTACTTTGCCCGTTTCGGTCATTTGTTCCATCACTGCCTTTTCTCTCTGAGAAGAGAACGGTGAAGCCATATGGGACCTAAACACATTGAAGTCAGACAAACACATGGCTGTTCTGGCGCAACCTCACACAGTCCTTTACTCACACACTCACTCACTCACTCTGAGGAAGTCAGAAAGGCTGGTAGAGTGGTGACTAATCCGCAAATACAGAGAACTTGAGTCTCTCAGGGCCTGGCAGCAACAGAGCTGCAGCTCAGTCCATTAAGGAGAGCAGAACTCTCCATTATTGAGACTACAGGGAACACAGTGTAAAATATTAACATGCACGCACTGCAGTGCTTTAATAAACATCCAGGAAAGGTTTAATTAAGCCATGAATAGAGATATATGACAAAAGACTGTTCAGACAGCAGTCAAATGCAGTAAACTAACACCCCAATGAAAAGTGCACTAATCCTAAATCTGAATGGCCGATTCAAATTTTTTTGTTTTTTAAAGCTGAACCTGGAGGGAGGTTAGATATCTTAAAAAACATACCTGAAATAGGGGTTGGGGTTGGGGTTGGTGTTAGGGTAAACTGCAAGTGACTTACAGGCTGCTAAGATCACTAAGCAATGCCCTGTTACCATACATGATGCCTGCCAGGCTATCATGATAACTGAGCTTTGCTTTGTAAAAACGCAGGTGCCTTACAGGCTGTTACGATCACTAAGTGACGCCCTGTGAATATGGAGGTGCCTTACAGGCTGTTACGATCTCTAAGTGATGCCCTGTAAATATGGAGGTGCCTTACAGGCTGTTACGATCTCTAAGTGATGCCCTGTAAATATGGAGGTGCCTTACAGGCTGTTACGATCACTAAGTGATGCCCTGTGAATATGGAGGTGCCTTACAGGCTGTTACGATCACTAAGTGATGCCCTGTGAATATGGAGGTGCCTTACAGGCTGTTACGATCACTAAGTGACGCCCTGTGAATATGGAGGTGCCTTACAGGCTGTTACGATCACTAAGTGATGCCCTGTGAATATGGAGGTGCCTTACAGGCTGTTACGATCACTAAGTGATGCCCTGTGAATATGGAGGTGCCTTACAGGCTGTTACGATCACTAAGCAATGCCCTGGTACCATACATGATGCCTGCCAGGCTGTTGCGATCACTAAGTGACAAACTATGAATATGGAGGTGCCTTACAGGCTGTTACGATCACTAAGTGACAAACTATGAATATGGAGGTGCCTTACAGGCTGTTACGATCACTAAGTGACGCCCTGTGAATATGGAGGTGCCTTACAGGCTGTTACGATCACTAAGTGACGAACTATGAATATGGAGGTGCCTTACAGGCTGTTACGATCACTAAGTGACGAACTATGAATATGGAGGTGCCTTACAGGCTGTTACGATCACTAAGTGACGAACTATGAATATGGAGGTGCCTTACAGGCTGTTACCATCTCTAAGTGATACCCTGTGAATATGGAGGTGCCTTACAGGCTGTTACGATCACTAAGGCACCTCCATATTCACAGGGCGTCACTTAGTGATCGTGAACATGGAGGTGCTTTACAGGCTGTTACGATCTCTAAGTGACGCCCTGTGAATATGGAGGTGCCTTACAGGCTGTTACGATCTCTAAGTGATGTTGCCTTGCAATGAAGCATTAGGGTGAACATACACCAAAGGCTGTATATACCGGATGGTTAACTAGTAAATTCAGCTTGTGGATATGCCCACCACACGGTATGTAAATTCAGAGGATACCCTGTTTTTTATTGGCTGTATTTAAAACTACAAAGATCTAAAAGAAGCTCATTTTATATATATGTGGCAAATACGTTTATATAAATATGTTTAATATGTACAATTCACAATCAGAGCTGCCCCAAGTGGACAGGGAGAAGATCGGAGGAGTAAATATAAACACCTCACACCACTGGACAATCTGGGAAGACCAACGTTAAAGGTTGTCAGGAGAACCCGGGCATGTGGGCCAGGAGTAAGTGAATGATCTACTGCTGTCATCACACCTTCATCAGTACTCACATCAAGCCAGGCCTTCTTTTTAAACCGGTGATGGTAATATGTGTATGTAAATGAGTTGGTGTGAAAACGCCGGTATCTCTGACTATTAAATGCTTAATGCAGGGTTTACTGGACGGCTAGCAGCAGCCTGTCATGCTCCCCACATTTAAGTGTTGTTTTAATTTCTCCTGACTCAGTAATTAATATCAGTTCTAGTTAAGCTGGTGTGTTCTAGACAAGCTCCAAAGAACACAGGAACTTAACACCTGACACAGCTTCCTTGTTTGTGATAAGGGCCAAATCAAAACAGTCTATTAACCTACAGGCACTAATAGCGCTGACGGAATCCTCCGCGGGAGATAAGACGAAGGTGCTGACTAATGGAAAGTCAAGGAGATGTTAATTCAATCTTCCCTCTGTCTTCCAACTCAGAGCAGCATCAGCTGTAGATACTTTCATGTGGGAATCAAGACCATATAAGCCAGCTGTGAGTGAGTCAGTAAGTGAGGAAGGGAGTGAGGAAAGTGAGGAAGTGAAAGAAAGCACAGGGAGATGTATGTTTGTTGTATGGGTGGGGCTCAGTTCAAACGTCCAGTTAGGAGGCCAAGGCGGGAAATCTCAGCCTGACACAACCACATTTCAGCCTGGGGGCGAAGACAGAGGGACAGAGAGAGAGAGAGAGAGAGAGAGAGAGAGAGAGAGAGAGAGAGAGAGGGACACAGAGAAACATAGAGAGAGAGAGAGAGAGAGAGAGAGAGAGAGAGAGAGAGAGAGAGAGAGAGAGAGAGAGAGAGAGACAGAGAGAGAGAGAGAGAGAGAGGGACACAGAGAGAGAGAGAGAGAGAGAGAGAGAGAGAGAGAGAGAGAGGGACACACAGAGAGAGAGAGAGAGAGAGAGAGAGAGAGAGAGAGGACACAGAGAGAGAGAGAGAGAGAGAGAGAGAGAGAGAGAGAGAGAGAGAGAGAGAGAGAGAGAGAGAGAGGGACAGAGAGAGAGAGACACAGAGAGAGAGAGAGAGAGAGAGAGAGAGAGAGAGAGAGAGAGAGAGAGAGAGAGAGAGGGACAGAGAGAGAGAGAGAGAGAGAGAGAGAGAGAGAGGGACAGAGAGAGAGAGAGAGAGAGAGAGGGACAGAGAGAGAGAGAGAGAGGGACAGAGAGAGAGAGAGAGAGAGAGAGAGAGAGAGAGAGAGAGAGAGAGAGAGAGAGAGAGAGAGAGAGAGAGAGAGAGACAGAGAGACAGAGAGACAGAGACAGAGAGAGAGAGAGAGAGAGACAGAGACAGAGACAGAGAGACAGAGACAGAGAGGGACAGAGAGAGAGAGAGAGAGAGAGAGAGAGAGAGAGAGAGAGAGAGAGAGAGAGAGAGAGAGAGAGAGAGAGAGAGATACCTATATAATGTTGTTGTCGGCTGCATAGGTGCTCTACTAAACCCCCCCCTGTGGATTATGTTGCCAGGTCTGCTTGGCCCCGATGTTGCCAGAAATGACAAAACACATGGTCACAAAATTGTAGATGCGCTGCACTGGAAGGCAAGCTTTCCTAAATATTTAGAAAAGTGTGTCCATCACATCTCAAATCTAACAGTAATAAATGACTACAGAACAGCTGTGCTTACGTATATGTGTGTTTGAGAGAGAGAGAGAGAGAGAGAGAGAGAGAGAGAGAGAGAGAGAGAGAGAGAGAGAGAGAGAGAGAGAGAGAGAGAGAGAGAGAGAGAGAGAGAGAGAGAGAGAGAGAAAAGAGAGAGAGAGAGAAAGAAAAGAGAGAGAGAGAGAGAGAAAAAAAAAGAGATAGAGAGAGAGAGAAAAGAAAGAGAGAGAGAAAATAGAGAGAGAGAGAAAGAGAAAATAGAGAGAGCGAGAAAGAGAGAGAGAGAGAGAGAGAGAGAGAGAGAGAGAGAGAGAGAAAGAGAGAGAGAGAGAAAGAAAGAAAGAAAGAAAGAAAATCTTGGGGAATTCCACTCCAATTTCTCAGGCGTCTTGAGACCCATAGGAGTGATGTCAAGTCCAGGGGTCAAAGGTCAGATTAAACGGCAGCGAGAGGAAACACACTGAGGTCATTCATTCGGGCTACCTTCGGCGGTTTCTAAAGCTTTCACAATACCATAAAAAAGGAACCTGTGTCCCCATATGCTAACACACACACACACGCACGCTAACACACACACTCACGCACGCTAACACACACACACACACACACACACACACACACACACACACACACACACACACACACGCACGCTAACACACACGCACGCACACACACGCACGCTAACACACACGCACACTCACGCTAACACACGCACACTCACGCTAACACACGCACACTCACGCTAACACACGCACACTCACGCTAACACACACGCACGCTAACACACACGCACGCCAACACACACGCACGCCAACACACACGCACGCCAACACACACGCACGCCAACACACACGCACGCCAACACACACGCACGCCAAGACACACACTCAAAGAGACGCACAGGCAAACAAGCAGCATGTACCGGCCGGAACTATAAAGTCAAGGTTTATAATGTTTTTGCTGGAGCAGAAAGAGGGCACAGGGTGCTGGTCACATGAGGTGGCACACAGAGCATGTGACTACATCTCTCTCACACACACATTCACACCAGAGCCCACCCATACACTGTTTGCCCAATGAAAGTCAGTGTTAAAGGGGGAATACCAAAAATCTCCAACATTTCTGCAGGATTCAATAACTGCATCTGCATCTGCCCAGACATCCCATATCAGTGCATCCCCATTCCTGCTGTCTGAGCTCAAGAAATGACAATCAAACTGACGACAACAACATACAAAGAAGTTTTAGCTCCTTTAAACCAGAGTTGGTCACAATTCCCAGAACTAGTTGGACCCTATGCCGCACACACACCCACCCGCCATTTAGTTTCTGTAGCGAAGGCAAACATACCGCTGAGATCTGACGTAATTAATTTGACTGAGCTGAGCCTTAGCAAACCAGCCTTCTGTCTCACACAAACACGCACCTTATCTACGACCCAGTGAATAAAGCCTGGTCAGCAAACCGTGCGGGTAGAGCCAGCCCTGCTGATTCACAGCAGCTCGAGCACGGCGCACGAAGAGCCAGAGAGAAGAGTCTACCAACAAACCATTTATCTCTGTTCTGTCTCTAACACACATACACACAGTGTGACATATGACTCAAGTACTGCCCTCCCTCTTCCTCTCCTTCTCTCTCCCTCTCTCTCTCTCCCTCTCTCTCTCTCTCACACAAACTAATTTTCCCTAACACCATGCATACACTGAACAGGCCTGCCTTTCCAGTAATCACAGGAGTGACAGAACAGCACGCTTATCACATACGGACACACGTTAGGACACGGTGTGAAAACGACAAAAATGACGCCACAGAAAAAAAAAAAAAAGTCCTTTGTTTAAAGAGGAACTGCCCAGACGCCGCACAGCTTATACATGATATAGCCACTGAGGTGTAAAGTGTTCACAGTAGAGAAACTTACTGCCCTTGATTTATTAAACAGTGGCGGGGACAGGAACCAGTGGTGGGGACCGGAACCAGTGGCAGGGACTGGATCCCGTGGCGGGGACAGGAACCCAGTGGCGGGGACAGGAACCAGTGGTGTGGGACAGGAACCAGTGGCGGGGACCAGATCCCGTGGCAGGGACAGGATCCCGTGGCAGGGACAGGAACCCAGTGGCGTGGGACAGGAACCAGTGGCGTGGGACAGGAACCAGTGGCGTGGGACAGGAACCAGTGGCGTGGGACAGGAACCAGTGGCGTGGGACAGGAACCAGTGGCGGGGACCGGATCCCGTGGCAGGGACAGGATCCCATGGCAGGGACAGGATCCTGTGGCAGGGACAGGATCCCGTGGCTGGGACAGGAACCAGTGGCGGGGACAGGAACCAGTGGCGGGGACAGGAACCAGTGGCGGGGACAGGATCCCGTGGCTGGGACAGGAACCAGTGGCGGGGACAGGAACCAGTGGCGGGGACAGGAACCAGCGGCCGGGACAGGATCCAGTGGCGGGGACAGGAACCAGTGGCGGGGACAGGAACCAGTGGCGGGGACAGGAACCAGTGGCGGGGACAGGAACCCGTGGCGGGGACAGGAACCCGTGGCGGGGACAGGATCCCGTGGCTGGGAAAGGATCCCGTGGCGGGGACAGGAACCCGTGGCGGGGACAGGAACCAGCGGCGGGGACAGGAACCAGCGGCGGGGACAGGATCCAGTGGCGGGGACAGGATCCCGTGGCGAGGACAGGATCCCGTGGCAGGGACAGGAACCAGCGGCTGGCATGTTTATAATCTTTGGAAACTCCTTTGCCTTAGAAAACTCTGAAAGCACCTCCTGTCCTGAGCCCGGGTCTGTACTGTTCTCTCAGGCTCTTGTAATACAATGTCTCGGGTATCAGGCCGCATATTCAGAACCATATCTGGTGTAACATCTTTCCATGAGGGACACTCGGGATGTCTGGTTCCCATCACCACCACTCCAACACGGCACCTTCAAAGCCATTTAAACCTCACATTAAATCATCGTAAAGCAACGACTCCAGCATCAGGCCAGGTATTCTTAAAGGGGAACTCCACCAACTTTTTTTTTTTGTGGAGGGATACATGGAGGGTGTCCCGGGGGAAAACAGCCCCCTATGGAAGCTGGCTATTCCAGACTAACCATTAGTTAACCGTCATCAGCGTTACATGCGGTACATAAACTCAGAAGACAGGTGGTTTTAGGTGGTCAATAAAATGGGTACACCTGGGTTGCAGAGACGGTGACCCCCTGTGCATCACCACCACCACCACCACCACCGTAAAGAAATCAGAGTCTGTAAGATTCTTTACCAACAACACAAAACCCCACTTGGCATCAAAACAGTCTGAACGGCTGTATTTACATCTCCACCTCTGAATTCCCCAGCTTCAGACGTCTGGTTCCCATCACCACCACTGTTCTGAATGGCTGCCCCCCACTCAGTGGTCTTAAACATGCAGGAATTCTGAAAACTCGCTGGGATCCCCCTTTGTGAGCTGACTGGGTGGTACGTCCTTGAAGTACATCAGCCTGTCATACCTCAGTTCCAGCTCAGAAAGTGTGACCAACACGCCCTTCAGAGCCGAACAGTAACACACGGGAGCTCATCCTGAGCACGCATTAACCCTTTACAGCTCGAGCCGTGTCCTAATACCCAGCTAGGTCGCAGGTTGGGCCGGCAGCCGTTAACTTTACACCGCCGTGTGAAAGTAAATGTGCAGAAGGAGTAAAGAAGAGACTGCTAAACAGCACTGTGGGCTCGGTTTAACCGGCTAAAGTTTCCCAGAGGCTAAAGAGAGGATCACAAAGCTGGGAAACATGACAGTCTCAGTGTGAGACGACTGGAGTTAACCCACACAGGTCAGCGCTAATGAGCCAGCGTTAACTCCACAGCTAACGTTATTTTAAATGATGAGGAGATTTGACAGCGACAGGCAAACTAGCCGCTTAAGAAAGGTCCAGAGAGTAATAAAGAAGCCAGCTGTGCTGAGGAAATGAAATAAAATCCTTTTTAAAAAGCACATCACGGACAAACATGAACCCAAACACAGTACAAACCATCTCAGCTTTGAGAAAGCCACACATTACAGCGGACGGACTGAGCAGTTAGCATGCTAGCTAACCCAAACAGCCGGTTAAGTTAGTTAGTCTGACACCAAAACCAGCCCGCCAGCTGCACAACTTCCCCAAAAACACAGAAAGCTCGGTCTAAAAGTTTGCCTCTGTCGACCGGGCTACTCACAGCTTGTTTGTCCGCTCTGACATCTCTCCTGAGCAGGTTCTGAAACCGGGCTTTCATCGCCTCAGACATTCACTTAAAAATGTTGGACTAGTCCGCCTTTCCAACGGCATTCAGGCTTCCTCTCCCTAGTGATGGGCTTCAGGACTCGATTCACACGGACTCGGTTCTTTCGAATTCGCCTTTCACAAGCGTAGCGTCTTTGCGAATCGATTCCTTCACGGTGAATCGGATCGTCGCCGTTCCGGTTGTGAACGGGACTCATTCTGTCACGTGTGAGGAGAAAACACTTTAAACTGTGACACTTAAACTACTTATAGTAAATATTTATAACAGTATTCCTGATAACGGTGTGCATGCAAAGGAGTCGTTCGCGATGAATCGAACAGAAATGCTGGAGGTAAACAAGACCCTTCCCGTGTTTCATTCTGACCACACAGCAGGCTGACCACAAGATACGGCACACTGTAAAGATCCTAGATTTAACAGACTGCCGGATGGGCTTTCTGACAGCACAGGACAGAACAGTGTTTGCAGAATCGATTCGTGCGGAGTCGTACAAATGGAATCGAATCACCGCTGTTCCTCTGTGGCAGGGAAAGCACCCCTCCCTCCCTCTTTCTGACCACCGAGGTGGACTGGAACCAATCACCTTCTACTCTAATCCTTAAGCAGTATTTCCTGATCAAAGTAGATGTGCCTAATGGACTGCCTCATCTCACCACTTCTGGAAAGTTTGGAGTAACAACTGGAAAATCTATCCGACAGAAACTGTATCTGAATAAAGAGGAATTCCGCTGAGTTTCCAAAAGTCCTGCCTAATTCAATCATTAGGATTCAGGGAGGTTTGTCCCACAGCACTTCAAGCTCTGAGATGAGATGCTTTTGCCTTAAAGGTGCAGTATACGATTTTGGAGAATGACTGTTCACATCAGAACTCTTCAGCACTCCTTCAGAAGCTCCTACCCTCCTAATTCAGGAACGTCCCTGGCAAAGTGAAAGACACTGGACTAAAAAACTTCTTTGTGTCTATTAAACCCTTCACAAGACTCTTCGTAATATTGGCCTATCAGTTCTATGGGCTCTCGTCTTCTTGTTCAACGTGTAGCAGTTAGGCTACATTCTGGCACCCAAGCTAACTGATCAGATCTTTCCATTCCACCTTAAATGAATCAGCATTTAAGCTACATTCCAGCACCTCAGCTTTTTGTTCATTGTTTGTCCATTCCACCTTAAATGTTGCAGCAGTTAGGGTAGGTTCTGGCACCTAAGCTAAGTGATCAAAGTTTTCCATTCCACCTTAAATGAAGTAGCATTTGAGCTACATTCTAGTGCCTTTAGATTTTTGTTCAAGCTTTTTTGCTCCACCTTAAATGGTGCAGCAGTTACATTCCAGCACCTCAGCTTCTTGTTGATGTTTATCCATTCCACCTTAAATGGTGCAGCAGTTACATTCCAGCACCTCAGCCTCTTGTTCATGTTTGTCCATTCCACCTTAAATGGTGCAGCAGTTACATTCCAGCACCTCAGCTTCTTGTGGTCAGCTCGTTACATTCTCAGCCACTTCAGGCTTTTGTCATGTTTCCACCTTAAATGGTGCAGCAGTTACATTCCAGCACCTCAGCTTCTTGTCCAAGTTTGTCCATTCCACCTTAAATGGTGCAGCAGTTAGGTTAGATTCTGGCACCTCAGCATGATTCCCATTCCATCCTAACTGGTCCTGCAGTTCCATGCTGGCACCTCAGTCTACCTGTTCGGCTTCTTGTTCAAATTTTCCAGTCCCAACTTTTAACAAGAAGCTGGTAAATATGAATCCAGGTGCAGCCTCGTCATCTCTCGGAAAACTCCCGGAAGTCTCCCCACCTTTGAAACGAATCACGGATGTTTAGGAGTCTCTTGGCTGATCTAGAACCTCATTCTCAGCCTTTGTTCTTCAGATCTCCGCCTGTGTGGCTGTTTACTGGCCATATCTATTTATAATCATCAGCATCACATAGAGGTATTCAGAAGGCACGTCCACTGGTGGGTTTGGACATGGAGACCCCTGAGTTGAGTCCATTTCACACCAAACCACCCTGGATGACTATGTTCACCTCTCAGCGATGGCACCAGTGGAATTCCTCAGTCAGGTCATGTCCTCAGTGCTGAAGGCAAAGCTGGCTGAACAGCCCCACCTAGTGGCTGACAAACACATCCAGCTGAAGGCAGCTCTGAGATCAGGGCTTATGATGAGAGCAGGGATGTGCCTGTATCTACACTCATAAATATGACTGTGAGTCATACACAATAACATCAGTCTGATCTCCATCAGTCTGATCTCCATCAGCTTGATCTCCATCAGTCTGATCTCCATCAGCTTGATCTCCATCAGCTTGATCTCCATTAGCTTGATCTCCATCAGCTTGAACTCCAGCTTCTGCACAGTCGAGTCACATTATTATGAGCTTCTGACCAGTCTGTGGAAGAACACAAGCTGGTGCTGCATCATGGAGGTCTCTCTGGGCCCACTCATTCAAGTGGAAGGCACTCTCAACCAATCTGGGTATGAATCCATCCATGCTGATTGTCAAGTCACATGACTAGAAACGTCCGCCATTGATTGGAAGAGCATGACCAAGACTTCCATATACTACCCTGGCTCCCTAATTTCCCAGACCTGAACCCAAGTGAGCATCTGTGGGACCACCTTAATGGTTGTGTTCGCTCTGTGGATCCTCCCACAATGCATCCTACAGCAGCTGTGGGATACACTGCAGTCAGCATGGCTCCAGATACCTGTGACAACCTACCAGGACCTTACTGAGTCACTCCCAGCCCGTCTAGCTGCTGCCTGCACTGCACATGGCGGTTAATGTGGATATTAGCTGTGGTCATAATAATGTGACTCCACTGTGTATAATAAGACACAATGATTGTGTGTGGTAATCAAGCTCGTGCTTAAACGCAGCTGGTAGAGATCAGGTCTATCTGATCACCGGAGTGTTCTTTTACAGAAGCAAGCAGAGGTCAATCAGAAGTCGGCCAGAGGTCAATCAGAGGTCATTCAAAGGTCTGTCAGAGGTTAGTCAGAGCTGACTAGACGAGCAGATCATCAGATAATAAAAAGTCTTTGGGTGCACTGTAAGAAACAGCAGGTAATCACCAAACTGAGCCGTCACTGCGGTTCGAACAGTCATCACTGTGGTTTCAAGCTTTAAGCCCCACAGCACACATACCACTAGCGTCACCAGATGTCCCAGTTGCCTGGGACAGTCCCCGTTTCCGGTGGCTTCTGTGTTTGACTGAATGAGACTCGGTTTACATGGCGATGTAATGCGATAAACAGGGAATTTTCTCTGCTTGTCTATGCTAGTTTTGCACTGGAGCTATGAGGCTAAGGCAATAATATAGACTTAAATAGCAAGCCTGTTAGCATGACTGTTAGCATGACTGTTAGCATGCCTGATAGCATGCCTGTTTGCATGCCTGTTAGCATGCCTGTTAGCATGCCTGTTAGCATGCCTGTTAGCATGCCTGTTGAGCATGAAGCATTGTTAGCGTGCCCTTTAATGCCTGTAAAATGAATGTGAAGCATGTTAGCATGATGATTGGCATATCATGACTGTTAGAATAGCTATCAGCCTGACTGTCAGCATGGATGTTAGTGTAACTGTTAGCATGACTGTTAAGCATGCCTGTTAGCATGCCTGTTTGCATGACTGTTAGCATGCCTGATAGCATGCCTGTTAGCATGCCTGATAGCATGCCTGTTTGCATGCCTGTTAGCATGCCTGTTAGCATGCCTGATAGCATGCCTGTTTGCATGCCTGTTAGCATGCCTGTTAGCATGCTTGTTAAAATGAATGTTAGCATGATGACTGGCATATCATGACTGTTAGAATAGCTATCAGCCTGACTGTCAACATGGATGTTAGTGTAACTGTTAGCATGACTGTTAGCATGGATGCTAGTGTGACTGTGAGCATTGCTGTTAGCATAGCTGTTAGAATGGAGGTCAGCATGACTGTTAAATATATACACTCATCATCAAAGTAATAGCTGCACCCAGAAGGAGGTGTGGGAGTGCGGTGCTGTTGGGAAGGAAGATAAAGGAGACCAGGATCAATAACTGATGATACATTTAGACTGATATGATCAATATTTACTGAGCTACACATACAGAAGTCTGTCTCTCAGTATGGCGTTGGGCCGCCATGTTTGCTAAGTCATGTAGTCGTCTGCCAATGGTGCTGGCACTAACAGGATGACTCATGGAGGACACCACACACACTGAATGAGTGTGAAACTTCGACCGCATGTCTCACAAAGTGAAACCTACCCACCAAATTTCATATTTGTTATTTTAGCCCACAGTACACTTTGCAACATCTGCACACCCAGGTACTAAAGACTCGAGACCCACTAAATATTAAAAATAGCCTTGCCTGAACAATTCCCACAAATCATGCGCTCCTAATCCCAGAGCTCTTAGGCATTAAGGGGGTATTTAGTCTGGAGCCTCATGGGAAGCCAACGAACAACTGTTAAGGGTGTTTGTGTTGGCGCACATGAAGAATGCCCAGCTTAACTGCCAGAAACATCCAGGCTCTATTTGGAATTGGAGCAAGCTTGGATCAAATCTAACAACATGACTCCATTGTTTACAGCTTAAATAATAAGCAGGTCTCATAAACCGCCGGTCAAACACCGCTGTCACTGTCGGCCGGTAATGAAAACAGAATGAATGAGACGCGTAAAAGTGATCTGAAGACTCATCATTCCCCTGACGCTCACAATGTGGAATGTCCGTATGTGCCAGGGTAATTGTACGGCAGTGGTGACAGGTGGTCAGGACAAAACAACCCCATCAAAAGAGGAGCAGAGAGAAGGAGAAGATAGGAACATGAGTCGGCCATTCTTTAACTCTTTCTCAACAGTCAGTTTCTCGCCACAAAGCTGCTCTTGGAAGTGGACATGCTGGTATTCCTAATAAAGTGGCCAGTGAGTGGATGCACAAGGTGGGTGTTTCTAATAAAGTGGCCAGTGAGTGGGAGTACAAGGTGGGTGTTTCTAATAAAGTGGCCAGTGAGTGGGAGTACAAGGAGGGTGTTTCTAATAAAGTGGCCAGTGAGTGGAAGTACAAGGTAGGTGTTTCTAATAAAGTGGCCAGTGAGTGGAAGCACAAGGTTGGTGTTTCTAATAAAGTGGCCAGTGAGTGGGAGTACAAGGTGGGTGTTTCTAATAAAGTGGCCAGTGAGTGGGAGTACAAGGAGGGTGTTTCTAATAAAGTGGCCAGTGAGTGGAAGTACAAGGTAGGTGTTTCTAATAAAGTGGCCAGTGAGTGGAAGCACAAGGTTGGTGTTTCTAATAAAGTGGCCAGTGAGTTGAAGCACAAGGGAGGTGTTTCTAATAAAGTGGCCAGTGAGTGTAAGCACACGGTGGGTGTTTCTAATAAAGTGGCCAGTGAGTGGAAATACAAGGTGGGTGTTTCTAATAAAGTGGCCAGTGAGTGGATACACAAGGTGGGTGTTTCTAATAAAGTGGCCAGTGAGTGGAAGCACAAGGTTGGGGTTTCTAATAAAGTGGCCAGTGAGTGGAAGCACAAGGTGGTGTTTCTAATAAAGTGGCCAGTGAGTGGAAATACAAGGTGGGTGTTTCTAATAAAGTGGCCAGTGAGTGGAAGCACAAGGTGGGTGTTTCTAATAAAGTGGCCAGTGAGGGGGATCCACAAGGTGGGTGTTTCTAATAAAGTGGCCAGTGAGTGGAAGCACACGGCGGGTGTTTCTAATAAAGTGGCCAGTGAGTGGAAGCACACGGCGGGTGTTTCTAATGAAGTGGCCAGTAAGCCCATCAGGCACCTCTTTAGTGATGCAGACACTGCATCAACACCAGGCCGCAGCAAGTGCCAAGCAACAGCCTCACTGCTACAGGAAATGGTTGCTATGGTTCTGCAGATGAACATCCTGTTTGAACAGCAGGTCGGAGAAAAAAGTCCCCTCGGTACTTAAACACCGTCACCCAACTTTCACTCACACTAACGCTGCCTGAGCCACCCACGCGTGAGGTCACCGGCTCTAAAACAGTTCCCATGGCCTGCAGGATCCACGCTCACCTAACTCTGCACCCTGAACCAGGACATGCGCCGTTCTAGACTGAGCTCCTGTTTAATCCGATGCCCCGTCAGTGCTCGTGTTTCGAAGCCAGGCCTGCACGAGGATTGGGTATATAGACCTGGGTTAGACTGTTAACCACAAAACAGGCTAGCCGCGGCTCAGTTCGCTAGGCCTTGTTGAACCATGTAGCAGCACTGCTAAAGATTGCTAATACTGATATTACTGAAGATAGCAGTGTGGAAATGAGCCCAATCACCGCTCCGGATGAGTCTCTATGGGTGTTCTCTGAATCACTGTCTGCCAAGTCACCATTGCTCATTCACTGATGGGTTTATAATATGCTGCATCGCCATCACAGTATCATAACATGATCCCATATCTGAGCGCACTGGGTTTCATCGTTAACCTCAAGTGTCAGCCAAAGAGTCAGTTCATGTCAAAACTCAGACAACAATGCTACGTGACTTTAGTAGAACGCTAGCGCTAAGCTAACGGCAGTCCACATTAAAACCTTTGTTGGCTGTTCCAGATTAAACAGAGACATATGAAGCTTGGTGGGCAGGTGTGACATCGTAAGAAATGCGAATGAGGAAGTTTTACCCTGCACCTGTGACGTAAGCAAGGACCGCTCTCGTCGCTGCACTGACCCAATTACAGCCACGACATTCAGCGAGCAGTGGTGTCCTCCATGAGTCATCCTGGTAGTGCCAGCACCACTGGCAGACGGCTGCACCACGCAGGACTACATGCACACAGACCGTTACCACGACTGTCCTTAACACCACGGCAACGTCACCAAAGGCTGCAACAGTGTCTGACCAGACTGTCATGGAGTGACTCAGAATGGCAGCGGGTCATCTTCAGTGACGAGTCCCGCTTTAGTCTTGGTGGAGACGCCCAACGAATCCGTGTGTGGAGGCACCGTGGTCAGCGCCGAGATGAACGGTTTGCTGTCACGCGTCCAGAAGACCTGGTGTCACTCCACCTCCACCCCTACCGCACCATCTGCAGGAACTGTGTGAGGATGTTCAAGCTGCATGGGATGGGTTATCACAGGACACCATTAGGAACCTCTACAGCTCCATACCGAGACGTCTGGCGTGTTGGGTTAGCAATCATAGCAGCCTGACGCCGTACTGAGAGACAGACTTCTGTATGTGTAGCTCAGTAAATATTGATCACATCAGTCTAAATGTATCATCAGTTATTGATCCTGGTCACCTTTATCTTCCTACCCAACACCACCGCACTCCCACAAGGTTGGGGTTTCTAATAAAGTGGCCAGTGAGTGGAAGCACACGGTGGGTGTTTCTAATAAAGTGGCCAGTGAGTGGAAGCACAAGGTGGGTGTTTCTAATAAAGTGGCCAGTGAGTGGAAGCACAAGGTGGGTGTTTCTAATAAAGTGGCCAGTGAGTGGAAGCACAAGGTGGGTGTTTCTAATAAAGTGGCCAGTGAGTGGAAGCACAAGGTGGGTGTTTCTAATAAAGTGGCCAGTGAGTGGAAGTACAAGGTGGGTGTTTCCTTCTGGGTGTAGCTATTACTTTGATGATGGGTGTATTAATATGTATATGATAAGCAGTTTTGCTTCACAGAAGTCATTAGGCCTTCTCTAGGTGGTCCAGAGGGGTTCCCCTCTACTGCTGAATACCAGCCGGCTAGCGGAGCTATGTAGCGCTGCTTTGCTAATGTAACGTATGCATGTACTCAATAGAGGCTGTAATCTGAATCAGGGTGAGAGCAGGGTCAGCGTACGGTACACACATCTCCCGTTCCAGGCTGACATGACACAGACCACGCTGCTGCGTCTGGTATGTCTCAAAACAAATGCTGCTGAGGACACAAACATTTCTTTTTATAGCTCGGCTAGCAGGGTACAGCCACATGCAGTGACTTTCCTGAGGAGGCAGAAGGGCACAGCCCTCTTTTCTCCTTGCTCTCTCTCCCTCTCTTCATTTATTTTTCATACTTTCATCCTCCTACCACCTGTCTGTCTCTCCTCTCCCGCTATATACATGCTAATGCAACATGTGGAGTGCGGTGCAAGTCAGGGACCACGTATGGTTTGCTTCCTGAGCGTGTAGCAGTATCAGAAGGTCCTCACTGAGAAAGGTGCTTGGAGCTCCCATACTGGAGGTGTAGTGCTTTTATAGGCAGATGACTCTGAATTTGTATTGGGGATTGCTTTAAAGGAGCAATATGTAAAATTCTAAACACTCGGAAATGAACTAAACTCATCAGCAGAGTGTGAAAAACTAACAGGGTTGACAGGATGTAGGGGGCGTTTATGTATCGTCGCTATCCATGATAACCAGCTAGCCAGTTGGTCCTGTCCTGTAATACCATTTTGTACCTGAAGAGGCGATAATGAGTCACTGTAGCATTGTAGGAGAGGAATCAGTGACGGCGTATTCCAACATCAGTCATGTTGAAGGTGCTGCTCCCGCCGGTTACATCATATAAGAGTCGGCCAATCATAGACACGGGGGTCTTAGGTCCCCACCTTTTGCTTTGGTTCCAGTTCTCAGTATGGTTTTGGTAAACGTATAGGAGAAGCTCATAATCACTTTCCCCAGTTTATATGATTCGTCTTTGCACATATTCAACTGTAGAAGAAAGTAGTGGATTTTGTTGGTGTACCTAGCTCGGTTAGCCAGTAGACTAGCCATCCAATAAAGCTAGCCATGAATGCAAGCGGTTAGCCTTCCACAGAAATTCCATACAGAAGTGAGCTTCCAAAACTAGCTAGCATCCCCAGACCTAGTACACGGCCACACACGGCAGCATGAGTGGCCTTGGACTCGGAGACGTAAACCACTTGGCACCTGGTAGTGTGAACGCAGGGTCACACATTGCTCCTTTAATCTCAAAGAGTGCCACAGTATTACACTGTATGTGAGTTTGCAGTGATTTGAACTGCAGATTCTCTCTCTCTCTCACTCTCTCTCTCTCTCACTCTCTCTCTCGCTCTCACATGGCATCTGTACTGACATTCAGAGATTCGAAACTCCTCCTCGTATCTCAACATCAAAGCCCTTTCACTTCAAAGCAGCATTGAAGTCCACTAATCCAGCTCTCAAATATTTATCTCCCACATTCATACGATGAATCCTCATTTATTTATCACACTGAAGATTAGCACACAGTCACTAGTCACTTCCTAATCTGACACTTTCGTCTGAATTAGGCCCTTTCTCTCTTCTCGTTTGCCGGGGCGGGACTCCATATTGCTGTAAGACAGGAAAGTACAATGACACAGTAATTGCTAATGGTCACTTGAGAGCGTTACGTAAGTCTGAGCTATTTTGAAACGTGTAGCCTAGCCTAAGTAAGTCCACCACCCAGCTATAGCTCGGGTTGTGCACGTGTGTTCCTGCCTTCCTGGAACATACAGTCCACATGACGGGATCCCTGAGAGCAAGAGGATAGCGCTGGGCCCCCGTTTGCCCACTGTTGGTACACTGACGCCAAAGCTGGCAGCCCACTGGCGGTTTGCACAGCGTTTGGATGGCCCACCCGAGTATCAGAGGCAATGCCATCCTTCATCTCTCGTTTTCCCCACACGGTCCATTCAGTTATTCATCTTCTAAGCCGCTTATCCTTCTGGGTCGTGGGGGTCGCTGGAGCCTGTCCCAGCACTCCTTGGGCGGAAGGCAGGAAACACCCTGGACAGGCCACCAGTCCGTCACAGGACAGTCAGGAGCCAGTCTACCTTTGTACCAGCTTATACTGGAACCAAGGAACATCAAAGGATGCGTCATCAGCGTCAACAGAGGGCGCTGCACCGCGGTAGTAAACAGCTGTACCAAGATGGCGGAGCGTATAGGTTAGCTGGAAGGGTTTGTGCAGTTGTTCCAGATGTTTGTTTATATCCAGAAGCAAGCGAAGGTTCCACGAAGGTAGAAAGGAACTATGGGTGGTCCGAAGCAAACAGTCAGTAGGATGCAGACAGGTATATGCTCACTACCTGAGATGCTAGGCCAAAATGATTGTGCGCTGAAGAGTTCTATGAACAATCTAGCCTAAATTAAAACAGCTACACGGCTAATCTGGCTAATCTGGCTAACAGTTAATAGAAGCTCATTTAGCGTCTTTAGGGACCTTACGTCTAAACAGAGACGTTAGAAATGAGGACACGTGTCACTGAACAACAATCTCTGCATCTCCACATGTACAGCAGGTTCTCAGTGAGGAACCGAAGGTTGGGTTCTAGCTTTACTGGCAGATACAGTGAGCGTCTGGTTCATAAGAACAAGGTCCAGCAGCAAACACACAGGACAACACAGCTACAGACTGGCAGAGGGCCAAAACCACTCTCTACTGACCGTGATGAGCGCCACCTCATTCCAATCTCCCTTACCAACGTAAGGTGACCTCAAGTGACCTACAGAGAGACTGGCGAGCGGTGGCTGGGGTGAGATGCACGGCGAGCATGGTTCTGAAAACAGGCTTCTGGAGGTCATTATTGATTTTCTAAATACACAGATGAGGCAAGGCGGTGCCCCTCCACCCATCAACAAAGGCAGCATGGAGCTTCTCTTATACTGTGATAGGCAACACAGTAGACTTTGGCATTTCTCATTCTTTCCCCTCCCCCCTTCCTCCCTTACTTCTTTCTCTCCAGTCCTCTATTAATACCCTTCTCTGTGAGTACCTTGTGCTGGTCGAGGCAGCGGAACACGTAGCACGCGGCCCTCCTGTCCTCCCTCAGTAGGCAGCCGAAGTAGCTCGGGTCCTGGCTGTTGTGGATCAGCTTGGTCACTCTGTGCGGCCGGTGCTCAAACAGGACCGGGTGCTGCAGGGGGTCCCACAGCCTCCCCGGACCCGCCATGTCCAGGAAGCAGCGGACGGAAGAAGCCGAAATCTGCAGAACCACCGACTGGTCCCGTATCTACAACCCAGAGAGAGCGTGTTAGCGTAACAGCTAGAATCCTGGGCTCATAATTATTCAACCTTTAACCTGAATCAGGCATGAAACAAGCAGGCTAGATCTAAAATCAGCTGTAAGAGGACCCTGTAGGGCAGCTAAAGCTATCTGACTGCTAGTGGCGCCCCCTTGTGGTCAGTGCCAAATGTGAGTGAGTGAGTAAGTCCTTCTTGAGCTGTTTTGTTCTAGATAGCCTTTATGGAAAAAGGCTATAAGTGGTGCAGTGAGTGACTGTGTCATGCCCACAGTCACATGCACTGAGAGTTGACACCTGAACGCAGTACTGTGTGTTCAGCGCTGTTGATAAGGGGCAGCATTATTATGGTAGATTATTAATATTAGGCTGCTGCGTTATTCAGGGCTGGCCTTTAAATCTGCATGGACTTTCCTTCTTGTCCTTCTGTGTTTCAACTGAAAGCGATTCGTATCACTATAATGAAAATACATCGGCAATTTGAACAGTGCAGGTATATACAGTGCGTATATAGACATGCAAATATATAACCAAAACAAGCAGATAAGCATCTTTTTAATATAATATTATTATTATTATATTTAATTAATACAATAATTAATATAATAATTAATATGTTTAATAATTATAATTCAATTATTATTATTATTATTATTATTATTATTGCTATTATTATTATTAATAATAATAATAATAATAATAATAATGAACTGAATAGCAATTTGTATCACTGGAATGAAAATTTATAATAACAACAACAACAACAACAACAAAAATAATAATAACAACAACAATAATAATAATAATAATAATTATTATTATTATTATTATTATTATTGTTGTTGTTGTTATTGTTATTATTATTGATGTTGTTGTTGTTGTTATTATAAATTTTCATTCCAGTGATACAAATTGCTATTCAGTTCATTATTGTTATTAATAATAATAATAATTATTATTATTATTATTATTTTTGTTTTGTTGTTGTTATTGTTATTGATAGCATTACTTTAGTAGTTTCTGTAATGTCCTGCCCAGTAATGTCCTGCTGTGGACGCACTGCTCTCTTTGTCTGTTCTACCAAATCAGTCTGAGCACACAGTAATATATATTTACCGCTCTGGAAATAAATCAGAGCCCACTCTAGTTCCTTCTTAAACCAGCGTCTCCACATGTACAGCAGGTTCTCAGTGAGGAACCGAAGGCTGGGTTCTAGCTTCACTGGCAGATACAGTGAGCGTCTGGTTCATAAGAACAAGGTCCAGCAGCAAACACACAGGACAACACAGCTACAGACTGGCAGAGGGCCAAACCCACTCTCTACTGACTGTGATGAGGGCCACCTCATTCTAATGTCCCTTACCCACCGTAAGATGACCTCAGGTGACCTACAGAGAGACTGGCGAGCGGTGGCTGGGGTGAAACGCACAGCGAGCATGGTTCTAAAAACAGGCTTCTGGAGGTCATTAGTGATGTTCTAAATCAGATCTAATACAATATCTGATCTGGAGTTTGGGAGACACGGTTCCAGTAGTGTAGAGAATCAAACAGAAATGAGGAATTCTGGTCCAACACAAACCCAGAACCTGCACACCTAGAGACACTGATCATTCTGAGGTGGGCTCTTAAATTTTTCCAGAGCTGTATGTATAAAATCAATAACGTATCCAATACAATATTTACATAATCCATATAATCTATTTAAACCCCAGGCCCAAGACAATAGCTGAGACAGTTCAAAATGCTGCCGCAGGTTTCATGTCATTACGGAAACACATCGTTTTTTAGTATATGGGCGGAGCCTTATTTTAGCCACGCCCCTGCATTGTACAGCAGAAAGTGAGGCTGCATGCCTGTCCTTCATGGTGAGCAGTTAGATCTCAGTGTTTTGGAGTAAAGGTGTACCAGAGTCATCAAGAACTGTCACTACTGAAACAGGTTATCAGCAGTTCATAAATTTTTTAGGGTTTTAATGAGGAATATGATTATCGTATCCATATACAACTAGCCAAAGCTGTGCTCACTAGTCATAGACCGGCTAGTGCTTCTGAGTTCACTACTGAAACATTCTGGTGGTGTTACGACTGTTTCGGTATTGACTAAATAGAACGTACAGTCATTTATTTTAATAAAATAAAATATAATACATTTAATACAATATAAAAATAATATTATAATGCAATATATAAATATTATATGATATTTATATAATCATTAAATTTGATAATTCATTTATTGGGTCACTAAATGATCCGTAATCCCCACCAGAGTATCTGTCTTTGTTTGTTGTCTGTTCTCAGGTTCTGTTTTTGTGTATGTTTGGTTCAGCTGTTTGTTTATTAACTGGACCCTAGGATAGCTGTGCAGCACGGAACTGAGTCTGAGAATGACCAACACCGCCAGGCAAAACAGAGGACTATGGGAATTACAGAGACACAGGGAAGAACTAGAGGAGCTAGCATCACCTGGGAATAATTAACAAGTGTGGGTGCAGATCAGAGACGAGTGGGCGGGGCATTACTAAAGGGCAGAGCCAAAAACCTAAACAAACTAAAGCCCATGAGGGAAGGTAAACCAGCCGGGAGAATAGATTAAGGCTAGCTTTCGCTTGGTTGTTAGCTTTCTCTCTGAACTGAGCACACATAACCCTGGGGGGGCGGGGACAGTGTTGAGAAAGTGGCCTGAGTGGAACGACCAGCATCAGTCCTGTGACACTCAGCAAGGATGGGTCTCATTGCTGGACCTGACTGACCCAACAGCCACCAGTTCAGGGAGCAGTGATGCCTCCATGAGTCATCCCATTGGCAGACTGCCGCACGACACACACAGACCGTTACCACGACTGTCCTTAACACCACGTCACCGTCACCAAACACTGCAGTGGTGTCGTACCAGACTGTCATGGAGTGACTCAGAATGGCAGCGGGTCATCTTCAGTGACGAGTCCCGCTTTAGTCTTGGTGGAGACGCCCAACGAATCCGTGTGTGGAGGCACCGTGGTCCAGAAGGCCTGGTGTCACTCCACCTCCACCCCTACCACACCATCTGCAGGAACTGTGTGAGGATGTTCAAGCTGCATGGGATGGATTATCCCAGGACACCATTAGGAACCTCTACAGCTCCATACCGAGACGTCTGGAGTGTTGGGTTAGCAAACACGGTGGCCCAACACCATACTAAGAGAT
>JAMWET010004633.1:97500-112500 GCA_024036415.1 Prochilodus magdalenae | reverse complement strand
GGAAGTCCCTCAGCAGTCGCTCTGAGATTTCTTGCTGAGTCCCATAGGCTGTAGTTTCTCAATCCTCCCCCAAAAAAACACACAATAAAAAAGTACAGCAGAAAGAAAGAAGCTCGCTGTAGTGTCTTCAACCGAGGCAGCTCCACCAACACCAAGGCAGCCTGACTTCGAGGAAGTGGCCCTTCTCTCTCTTTCTCTGTGCTCTGACGTTTCAATGAAGCCCGCTCGCGCTCTGCTAGAGGTGACAACTTCAGCCTCTTTATTCCTCACCCGTGTTCCGTCAAGCCCCGCCCACACGCGCTCGGATTGGACAGAAGTTCATACTCGCGAAGCCGGCAGCCAATGGCAGCGCAGGAGAGCCGGAAAACAGGTGGAGAAGTAAGAGGCGCTTCGCTCAGGCGGCCAGCAGAGGGCGCGCCAGAGCACCGGCCCTCACACGATCTACACAACACACGGCACCACGGTTTCAGCGGCAGAGGGTTTGTAGCTTTGCAGTTCGAGTTCAGTTTGAGCGACGGCGGTACTGTTTGACAGCGTAAAGACCCCCAGGACCCCCACCGGCGAGGGGTACATGATATATACGGGACATAATGATCAGTAAATTAATAAAAGGTTAAACTGGCTTTGTCTTCTTCTAACTCGACACAGATCACGTCTCACTGTTGGCTGCGAGGGGGGTGGCCCTCTGGTGGCCAAGACACGGAACTGCAGATGGTTTCAGTTCCACAAGTTTGGGTCTTTAAAGGGGAACAAGTGTTCCTAATTCCCAGCATTCAGACAGGGTGGAGACCACTAGCTGCTCGTCACGAAGAAAAGGCTGTAGCCTCTTCTTTATATTATTATTGTTATTATTATTATTATTATCATCATCATAATTACTGGCAGTAGTAGCTGTAGTAGTATATTTGTCTCTCAGCAGTTATGTAAGCTATAAAGCCTCGTTCTTGAGGTTCTAATCTCAAGAAAGGAGAACTCCACCAACATTTCAGAATTCCAGCATTATTAAACACTCAGGGATACAGGTTCCTCAGGGGCAAAACTTTCCTTACATGGACAAACGTGTGAAATTCCCCTTTACAGACATCAACAGCTTGGCCAATCTCGCACTTGGACGGCTCCCTGTGCAGATACCCAGTGTCTTTACTAAAGAACCCCGAGGAGCCCTTATAAGGGTGACGGGGTTGGGTGGAGTGTCATACTGAAGGAAGCACAAAGACACTGCTAGCTCTGCGGCTCTATAAATAGCTCTGGTGAGAGAGTGGTGACCGAGTCCGAGCTCTGGAGAACAGCAGCTTCCTGAGTGAAGCGTCCTGATTTCATCTGGAGGCTCATCATGTTAATAATCCAGGAGAAGAACAGACAGCAGTGGAGCCTCATTCAGCCCAGAGCACTGTTATCATATTAACGCTCCCGAGATGCTTTCCTGTCACAGTCAGGAGGCAGCCAGGCGGCAGCCAGGCTGAACACAAGGATCAAACACAAGGAGCAACAACAGGATTCAAGGGGTGGTCCTTTCCCAAAGGGGGCTTCTTTATTATTATCATTATTTATTTATTTTTATTATTATCATTATTAATTTATTTTTATTATTATCATTATTAATTTAATCCTCTCTCAGATCGAGTCCTGCATGTAGCCCAAACTACAGGAGACAAAACAAAACACAGAACAGACCAATATTAATAATCTGAAAATCACATCGCACTAATATTAACACGAACCGTTACTATAAAACCGCAGTTTAATTGTTGGGGTCACGTGGGCTGCAGCACCTAACAAGCGCTACTGGTGAAATGTCTCCACCTAGCGGCGGTACACCGGCACTACAGCGTAGGTCCTGTGCAGCGGCTACAGGCGCTCTGCGATGCTGTACTAACACTGTGAGGAGTGTTCAGTACACAGAACTGACTCACCGTAACCCTGAACACTGTTGTTCCTCACATCCCGGAATCCTAAACTGTTCGGGAACAGACTCAGTGTTAACATCTACACCCCCAGCAGTTACATACAACCACAACAGAGACACAGCAAGCAGAAACGGTGGAGCAGAATTCCAGCGTTCCGGCCTGTGAAGGCGATCTCTCCCCCTTTATACCCTTCCCAAGGAACCCAACTGTGTGCGGGCATGATGCTCACCTTTAACCCGGACTGATGTCGCTTCCTATTCACCAGCTTCTTAGTCTACTGTGGTGTAACCCTTAAAGGCAGCAGCTGGTACAGGTGGCAGAACGCCCCAGAGGGGGAACGTCAAACTCGCAAATTGAGCCGGAGAACAGAAGCACAAGTCCGGACGGTTTCCCGAACTCCTAGAGTATATGGAGCAGCTTTGCTCAGTGTTTAACCCTGAAGAGACTGAAGAGAGGAGCAGGTCCACCTGTAAGCAGCAGCCATGCTGGGTGATTGTATCCGTGTTTGCTGATTAAGGCAGATCATTAACTGAGAGCTTCATAGGGAGGAACAGCTTTAATCTACTGTGTGTTGACGTCCAGATGGAAAGCCAGTAGCTAGATGGGTAACGTTAGCTACTAGCATTAGCTCCAAGCAATTAGCGTTATTAACTATATAGTAGGAGGGCGGAGCTTATTTACACAGAGCTCTTTATTTAGCAAACAAAGACATTCCAGAAAATTCCAAGATTCCTATTTAATGGCAGCAGTTTGGGAAAGAACCCGTTCCTGTCCCAGTATGACTGTGCTCCTGTGCAACCTGCGCAAGTCTGGTGTGAAGGAACTCCAGTGGCCTGCTGACCTCAACACCACTCCACACCTACTGGAATGTCATTTGCACGCCAGGCTTTCTCATCCAGCCTCCGTTCCTGACCAGACACAGCCACACAGAGAGAGAGACACACACACACATACACACACACACACACACACACATACATACATATACACACATACACAGAGACACACATACACACACATACACAGAGAGAGAGACACACAGACACACACATACACAAAGAGAGACACACAGACACACAGAGACACACAGACACACAGACACACAGAGAGAGAGAGACACACACACACACACACACACACACACACACACACAGAGAGACACACACACACACACACACACACACACACACACACACACACACACATACATACATATACACACATACACAGAGACAGACATACACACATACACAGAGAGAGAGAGACACAGACACACACAGACACACAGAGAGAGAGAGACACACAGACACACACACAGACACACACAGAGAGACACACAGACACACAGAGAGAGAGAGACACACACACACACACACACACACACACACACACACACAGAGAGACACACACACACACACACACACACACACAGAGAGACAGACACACACAGAGAGAGAGAGAGACACAGACACACACAGAGACAGAGAGAGAGAGAGAGAGACAGACAGACAGACAAACAGAAACACACACAGACACAGAGAGAGAGACAGACACCCACACACACACCCCCACCCACAACACACACACACACACACACACACACACACACACAACACACCCACAACACACACACACACACACACACACACAGACAGACGCACGAGAGAGTGAGAGAGACACACCCACACACACCCACCCACCCAACCACACAACCTTGTGGAAAGTCTTCCCAGAGGAGTGAAAGCTGTGACAGCCACAAAGGGCCAGGGCCACTCCATGGTTTTGGCACGGGATGTCCGACAAGCTCATACAGGTGTGATATTCTCCACGGTGTCCCAGTGAGGTGTCCCCATACTTTTGGCCACACAGTGCATGAAGATGCGTTTTCAAGCTGGTGGTATAATTAAACACAGCACACGGACCCCGAACAAGCATCTCGCTGTTTATTAAGGCAGAGGAAACGGTGGATTACAGGAGAAGCAACATAGACAGGTGCCCTGCGGTAGGACTGAAGCGGACTGGTCAGTGAAGTCCTCATGGGATGAAACCAACCTGGCTCAAACCATTAAGACCACCGTCGCCATGCGTCTGGGGCAGATGCACGTCGTCACAGGTCATTAGGTCCAAACAATAACAACTAGAACACACCAGCCTGAGATCCGGGTTCTCCCCACGTTCTACTGTAACCACCTGACAGCACAGCTCTGGGTTCTTCTCCAGCGACTGCGGCGAGATTTACAGAGCGCTGAGTTCACCCTGATGAAAGACTGTAGCACACTTGTTATGGATGTACTTGCTTTGATTAGCTTTCGAGGGTCCGGTTTAGGGGTGCCTACACACCAGAGGCTGACACAGTGTCAGGAACCCCGGCTATTCAGCCGCTGCGACAGATTCTGCCATGGAGGACTGACGGCCATTAGGAACGTGGACAGCTAATCAGCGACACTGTGTTCTCCTCTTCTGGTCCATATGGCTATTCTGCCTTTGGGGCTGTTCTCTGTTTGGCTCTGTATTTGGTCATCACCAAAATGATCGCCTGGTGGTCCGCTATGCTTCGTATCCTGCTGGATGCTGAACGGTACTCCGCTCCAGCTGTGTACATGCCTTCTAGACCTCCTGCATGCATACATGTCTACTGCGCCATCTTTGGGTTGTTGGGTGCTGGGTTTCTCAACCTGTGGGCTGTGGGCCACCACTTGGCCAGGAAGCATCCACCACTGGTTACTGGGATTGTAGTCGGGGGCGGTAGTTTGTAAGGGGTGGTAGCACCATATCAGTGTTTAATTGAGCAAGTCCTGGTCCAGCGTATACACGCCCCACAATGCTTCTGGACTGTGTAACGTTGTTCTAGCTAATCAAACTTTACAACATCCAATTTCCTGACATGCTTCTTATGGTAAAGGGCCACACCTGATCTTTGCCCTTAACACAGAAACACAGGCTAAACGTGCAGACTGTCCCAAACATCTGTGGTGCTACGGTCTTCAACGCTCTGGAAAGCTCACAGGTGCTACAACGAAGCGGAGAATAGACCAAGCCTACTGTAACCAATGGAATGTACAGCTACTAGGAGGTGTTGCCTGTATTAGTGCCCTCTTGTGAAACATTTCCAGCCTGCTAAACGTGAGTGAGTGAGGTACATGCCACATCCACAAAAAAACATTTAATAGACTGGTCCATTATTCAGATTATATTTATCGTGGATTATTTTAAGACACAGGAACGTGTGGTCTGAGTTTATTATGTAAAATAAAATTAATAGTCTTAAGTGTGTGTGGGATTTGTAAGCAATTAACACAAAATAAAAAAAATCTTGGTATTAATTCCGTGCCAAAAATATTCCATGGCTGCTCACAAGTAGACAACAAGTAGATCAATTATTAATTTAACCATAAATTAGTCTTATATGAATGTAACGTGGCATCAGCATGGGAATTCACGGCCAATACGGCACATACATCAAACGTCTTGCTGTACACTTAAAGTAGATACCAGCCTCCAATTACGGCCACAGGAAGCAAGGAAATGAGTCCTTGGGCGCCCAAGGAAAACGACCGGGAACGTTTGGAATGACACTCTGCTGAAAGTAAAATTTTTTTTGAAAGTACAAACTTTCAATCTGCACATTTGGAAGAAGAAAAGACGTGATGGAAGGTTACTGTCGTCGAAACAGACTACAGACAAGAATAAATAAAAATAAAAACTCAAAGCTGGCGGTTCAAAAGGTGAAGTGATGTGAACATGATCCTGTGGGTTTGTAATTATTCATAACTGTGTACAGTACTACTCTAAACAGGCACAGCCAAATAACAGTAATAACTTTAGCAGGTTATAACAGCTGCTAGCCACCGAGTCAGAGTCCTCTCTGAGGCGTGCCTTGGAACGACGGCTGCCACCAGCGCGGTATGATCAAGAAAGCGAAGGAATGTTAAAGTTTTAGCCATGTTAAGAGCGATGCTGGCACGCGAGTGGTCCGTATGATCCGTGTGATTTAAGGCTGGGTGTACAGTGCAGTCTGTAAGCCACTGGACAGGAGGGTTGGTTTGGCTCTGTACTCCTCCACTGTAGGTGACTAAGGCTTTGGTTGGACCGGTATGCTCTAAATGGTGAACTATGACACAGAACCTCTCAGTCATGTCCTCCTGTCTGCTTAACTGGCACACTGCTAGGGCGTTCGTGCTGAAAGACTCCAAATGCAAATAGCACAGGGGGGCTCCATTTCCTCAGATGGACAGTAACTGTATTCCTACAAACTGGGGTTATATGGTTGGCATACCAGTAAAACTAGCCAGTGCCCATAGGATTCTGTACCCCCCCTCCCCACAGATTCATTTCCAGTCCAGTGTGCTGGAGTACAGAGTCAAAACAAGCAAAACTGTGCCACTGTCCTAAACTCGAAAGGAACATTCCAGTGCCCTGCAACCTGATCTCCATCTGCTGAGTCTGTAGCATGCAGTGGATTACCACAGACAACAAATGTGCCAGCACTGGCATCTTCAAGGTGAGTCCCTTACGGTCTCCCGTCTTTTGTTGTGAGGGCATCACAGCTAGTAGGTTCTGCTACTAGTAAGCAATAAGCTCACCGATTCATTAGTTATAGATGGTCTCCCAGTACAGGACTCCGAGGGCCAGAGATCAGAATGCTGACTCATGTACCTCGTCAACCTACAAGTGCCATGAATCTCTTCCCAGTGAGCTCCCTACCTGGAAAACTCCTTCAGGTTCCTAGAGATGCATGCAGTGCACACCAAACCTAAGCACTGTGGTAACTTACTGTAGGCGGCACGTGGCAGATAGACATGAGGTGGAAAAACACTGGAGTATTCCTAAAGGCTTTTTGGTCATTAGTCAACACAGGGTACGTTAGCTGACAGGTGGGATCAGTAGGTTACCGCACATCCGAGGGGTTTGGAATTAACAATATTGGGAAAGAATAATAAAGATCCAGCATCAGCTACCATTGTCCATTGTCTACGACTCTCTGCTGCCCACGGCTGTCAGAACAAAACCTCCATTCCTGTCGATTACCAGCTGTGGATATAATTTGAAAGTACTTGTTGGCCTTGTTGTGGTTGCATTTAAAAATTAATGGACCAAAAGGAATGGCCCAGAAATACTTGGACATGTCAAAGTTACCAGTTTTGGAAACACAAGGTTTCGTTCCGACAGCAGCAGCAGCAGCAGCATCTTTGCGTTTCCTGTAAGCTAGCGCACCCAATTCTACTCATCAGCCGATTCCTGAGCCGGTGCACTAGGGCAGAGTAAACACAAAAACGTGGGGTTGGTAACCAGCGTGTCCGAAGAGAAGAGGCGGCAGCAGATCAGCGGCTTTACTTGCTAAATACGAGCCCTGTCTTTGTTTGTGTTTAGGAATCCGGTCGAGGTGTCAGGTTGTTCTTCTTGGGCTGGAAGAAATCCTCTACAATGGCATCCACCAATTTATTCAGCTCTGCGTTCAGCTGATCCAGATCACTGAGAGAGAAAGAAAATGAGAAAAAGAAAAAAAAACTGCACATGAAATACATTTTCCACCAAGACAAAATCCTTACAGCACATGATTCAGCACGTCTGAAGGTTCTGGGTAAGAGAACTGACCACTTGGCTACAAACCACGCTTCAGTGAATCAGAATCATCTGCAACATCAAACTCCTTTAAGCCTTCATTCATGTTTCATGAGGGAAGGCGATCCACACAAATTGGGACACATGGAACTTCTCATTCATCTATGAGCAACCAGCTTAAACGGAGCACACACCTGTTTCCTGGAGCAGCACACAGCTCTGTGTAGTATTTGATTTTGGGCTCTGTGCCGCTGGTCCTCATTGTGGCTACACCCCCATTAGCAAAGGTGAAGGTGATCATCTGACTGCTCTTACTGGTAGGTAGGACCTGAGAGAGAGAGAGAGAGAGAGAGAGAGAGAGAGAGAGAGAGAGAGAGAGAGAGAGAGAGAGAGAGAGAGAGAGAGAGAGAGAGAGAGAGAGAGAGAGAGAGAGAGAGAGAGAGTATAAGATATTCATTAATTAACGATAAATACCCCTAATATTTTTTTTAAAATCATGATAAAAGTTTCAGACACCCCTTACAGCTTTGTTATCAGGCTGGTTGCTGTCGTAGCCCGTGGTTAGGTCTCTGACTGCAGTGATGGCGAATCCCTGACACTCTTTAGGGTATGACTCCTCCCCCTCGTAGTTCCGCAAACGTTCAAACAGCTGCTTAATGGTGTTTTGGTCGTGGCAGATAAAGTAGGAGTTCTTTGTGATGTGGTAGCCATACCTGAATATATATGAGAGAAAGAGAGAGAGAGAGAGAGAGAGAGAGAGAGAGAGAGAGAGAAAGAAAGACACAGAGAGAGAGAGAGAGAGAGAGAGAGAGAGAGAGAGAGAGAGAGAGAGAAAAAGAGAGAGAGAAAGAAAGAGAGAGAGAGAAAGAAAGACACAGAGAGAGAGAGAGAGAGAGAAAAAGAAAGAAAGAAAGAAAGAAAGAAAGAAAGAAAGAAAGAGAGAGAGAGAGAGAAAAAGAAAGAAAGAAAGAAAGAAAGAAAGAAAGAGAGAGAGAGAGAGAAAAAGAAAGAAAGAAAGAAAGAAAGAAAGAAAGAAAGAAAGAGAGAGAGAGAGAGAGAGAGAGAGAGAGAGAGAGAGAGAGATGCTGATAATACGTACCTTCTCTCAGTTTGCATTTCACAGATCGAGAGCGCTACAGCACTGACTCTGAAAAACTCATTTCTTAAAAAGACAGTACTCAGTTAACCTCGTCTCTCTTTTCCAACATGGTGGTCGTAACCTTTCAAGCACTTTCACTGAGTAACTTGATCATCGCCAGATACATGGCTATATGGTCCGGGGTCATTCTCTAGCTAAACACTGCTAAGAAGTTCAGTGAAGTGTTAAGGAATTCAGTATCTGGCCAGTAGCGTCTATCATGAGTGCGTTATCTGTTCGTTAAAAACCTTGCAGGAAGAGAAACTCCAGAGTTAACAGCTGTGTGTGAGCGTGTGACTTACTCCTCGTAGATAGCTTTCAGCTGCTGGGAGAGGGAAGTGTTCTTCGTGGCCAGATATGAGACCAACTCTCCTGCAATGGCTGCTGCACTGACCCCATCTTTATCCAGCACAGCCGGGCTGCACATGTATCCTGGGAACGGCATTTATTAATGAGTTATTACAAACAGAGTTGGTAACTGTTAACACAACTACTTAAATGACCTCCCACTAGATAAATGTACCCTATCTACTGTAAAACACCTGACACCTTAAAAAACCAATTTATATATTCATAATAACCACCAAGACCAACCTATGGGATAAATACCGGTTTTTGCCCTTTGCTTTTTAGTGAAGTACTCTGCGAAGTAAACACACAGGGACATTTTAAAGTATAAATTATGTCCTGATCGAGCTCCGACTGGGATTATCCAAAAACTGTGAACCATCTATAAAAAAAAAAAAATCCTTGACCCCTCATAAATGTCACGTAAAAACACCTCCTCCACAGATTTGCACGGACCTGGATGTGCTACCTATCGTATACAAACACAGACACAACTTCCACAATAAGGAACCTTCACCAATCCAGACATAACCACTTGGAGCCTGGTTTGCCTTGAAAGTTATAAACCTTCCCCCGTGGACACAATTTAGGAGAATATCCTGTAGACTGGGGATTTTTTTTTAGCCACTGGTAGCCCCTAGACCCTCGCTTCCATACACCTGCAGAATTCAGCTACTCCTCCACACTATGGTCTTTGGCCACGCCCGACGATGCAAGTCACTCCTTTTAGCCAATCATTAACATCTGCTCTGGAGCCGTTTACCACTCACTGGAACGAGTAACACTACAGTCACTGGCACTGCAAGCACCTTTCCCAATCTATGGGATCCCATCACTAGTCCACAAATACCTCACAGGTATTCTATAGCCCCATCCCATCGCCCTAGCTGCAAGCACCAGTCACGCATCTGCATGAGCCTGAACCTACTACCACCTTACACACCACTTAAACAACACTCATTGTCCGGTGAAGCTTTTAGTTTTGTGATTACTGATCATATGTCGGCTAGATTACTGCAATGCTCTGTTCCATGGTCTATCTTCCAAAACCCTTCACCCTCTACAGTATATTCAAAACTCCGCACCCAGAGTCTTAGTCCGCACCGAGAAGTCCGCACACATCACCCCCATCCTTCTTCAGCTACACTGGCTACCAGTTACAGAGCATATCCACTATAAGATCCTTCTCCTGACCTTTAAAGATCGCACGGACTAGCACCCACCTCTCTGTCAGCCCTCCTTCATCCTTACGTTCCATCACGTAGGCTAAGGTCTTCTGACTCCTAGCTGTTCCTAGGTCCAGGCTTTCCTCTATGGGTGGCAGGTCATTTAGTGTTGCTGCCCCCACACTCTGGAACTCCCTACCTTCATCTATACGCACCTCACCCTCTCTTTCCGTCTTCAAAACTCAGTTAAAAACTTATTAAACATTTTCATTTTCACGGTGAATTTTCTTAGTTTGTTTGTTTATTTGTTGGTTTATTGTTGTGTTTGTAAAGCGTCCTTGGGTTTGTGAAAGGCGCTATAGAAGTGTAAACTATAATTATTATTATTTATGTACCGACACCCAACATCAGCCTGAACACTGTGTACAACAGTCAAGATTCAAATTCTATGTACAGAAATGCCCCTTTATGTGGCCTTTATTTTCACAGACACCTTTGGAGCTATAAAATAAAAAGGACTGTTGACAGTAATAGCACCGGGTTCTACTCTGATGGAAAACATTAGTGGGGATTTTGTTGAAGTCATACCGATAGCCTCCTCGAAGGCAAACAGTACAGTCTTGCCCTGATCCAGGAGCTGCTTCCCTCTGTTCCCCATCCACTTAAACCCAGTCAGAGTCTCCTACTCGGAGAGAGACAGAGAGAGGGAAAACAGACAGGAGTTGGACGGCTGATAACACGTTCTCACACCTACATGTGTAACAGACATAACAATGTACCGGTTTCACAACAGCATTACAAGACCAGGACACAAGAGCTCCTCCAGCCCAGTTACCAATAGAAACATATACATTTGCGGCATTTAGCTGACGCTCTTATCCAGAGCGACTTACACGGTTAATCACATTACAGGTGGGCCAGTGTAGTGTTAGGAGTCTTGCCCAAGGACTCTTATTGGTGTAGCACAGCAGTTACCCCGGACTGGGATTCGAACCCCAGTCTCCCACATGTGGTGGTGACTCCTTGGTGGGTAGTCGTGTTAACCGCTGAGCTACACCAACCCAACGGACTTACATTCATGGTGAGTTATGTTTTTACTTCTCCTTTAAAGTCACCATTTCAGACACTCAAGCGTCGTTCTAATAGTGAAAGGATCTTTATCGCTACTGTGCCCGGCACTACCAATATCAGGCTGTAGGCTGTAATATGAAAACTAGCTTGTAAAAACTTCTTTACTATATGCTGTGATGAGTTCATGATTATATAATTGAGTTGTATAATGAATCAAGTCATTAATGGATTCCTAGAAATGTCTATTACTGCTGGTGAACTAATGCAGCCGAGCTGATAACCATGTCAGAGACGGCTGTTGCCTTTAGAGACTGTACTGATCCAATACCAGTCAATATTCTAGGATCAAATATGGATAAGGGAAACACGAGAACGAATCTGATCCAGTGTTTATCAGCAGATCCTCAATATTTCAACATGGGTATCATCATCAGTAAAGATTCCCGCCATCTTTGTATAATAAAATCGCAAATTATAGTATTTCGTCAATATTGTGTCAACCAGCAACCACACAGATTAAAGGCTTCATGGCTCCAAAACCTGATTCATCCTGGTTACTTGGGAGACGGACAGGGTTAGGACGGGGGTGAAGGAGCGGGTTATAATGTTACACAGTGTTGCTGCTACTAAAACAACATAACTCAGCTCATTTCCCCTACAGTCCAGTGTGTGGAGTCAAATGCCAGCCATACCTCAAAATGGAAACCCTCTTTGAGCGCAATGGCACGGAGGATTTTGGAGGACACCGTGCTGGCCAGCATGTAGACGTCCTTCACAGAGTCTTTACTCTCCCGCTTCTGCTGCTTCCAGCACTGGAACACCCACCAGCCAAGTAACGCGCCCAGTTCATTACCAGAAAACACCCTCCACTCGCCACTGCAGAGCGAAACAGAGAAACAGACAGGGAAAGGGGAAGAGGCGATATTTTTATTAATACTATTTATTGTTACTGCTAATTCTATAACTGCTGCTCGTCTGAATTTAGATATGAACAGTCTTCATAACTTTTACTTTACACAGTCATTCAAAGAGGGAGAGGAGCGGCCATGCTGATAAAGCCTTTTCATAACTGCCACATTTAGCCATAACCAACTGTGTACAGCCATAACAATGACTTTCACTACCGCACAAAACCAGCATCCTAACACCACACAGGAGATTTGTGCAGCTCAAATCTGATCTTCATATGGGACACACATGCATTTGTGGGGCAGCGTGAACCACAACACACAGAATCGGACGTTTCCAGATCAAAACATCCCACAAAAATCCAAAACATATCCTACATGCAACAACGCAGCTCAGTCTAAGCAGCCAGATCAGAACTCCAGCTACTTTAACATGAATCCAAATCGACATTCATTGTAATTTTGTGCTGCCAAGACCTCATAATATCTGTGTGCAAAGAGATTTCGAAAGAAATAGCTGAACACGGCCACAGGAGAATGAGGCTGCACTGTCAAAGAAAAGGTAAAAGTCTGAACGCAAGCTTTAAAACAAACCAAGGACGTGAACCAAAGACGTGACCCGGCTGTCAGACACTGGAACTTTGTGATCGCTCCTGTCTAGTCTTGGGCTCAGTAACACGTAGGGATGTTTGAGTAAAGGAAAGGATGGACGAAAAATCTCATTTAGACAAATTTCCACCTACCGCAGGTGCAGTTGAGTAAAGTGGTGTTCAAATTTAGCTAGCACTGGGCCTACAAGGCTAACGTTACCAACACACACCAGAAAGCAGCAGTGACCAAGAACTTTCCTGTAAACACACTTTCCATCTCATACATACTATAAACTCTTCTCTCAGTCCACATCCAGGTCCTCATAACGGTGAGATATACATATGAGGAAAACTTTGCCATGTGGCCAAACATTGCTTGCATGCCCGTCACATAACCATATGGATTATATTCACGATATTTAATTTTCTTTTCCTTTAATATTCCAGCCCATCATGTCATACTGTGCCCTAAACCACTACAGCAACACCGCATGCCCCTAATGAAGAGCTGCGTAACGTTTTTTGGGTGTATTTGCTGAAAGAGTTGGGTGACTTACAGACACCACACCACTCAATGGCTACTACGGCTGAGAACATGGCTGGTAAAACATGTTGTAGAAATTCTGATAGCATACAGACAACACAAGCAGCCCACAGAAGCAGTCACTAACCTTGGCTGTTTCTCTGCCACAGCCAGTCGGTCTGCGTCAGGGTCATTTGCAAAAACCACGGTGGCTCCTTCTCGGTCCGCAAGCGCAAAAGACAGATTCTGCAGAGACACAGACACAGACGGTCATTTTTCATATTTATCTGCAACATAAACACATTCACACGGTCATATGAAAACGCTGTAACTACATTCATGAGGGCTTTCATTTCCATCACCTGCCGTTCTTTACACGGCCCAGGCATTTCACAATGAACAGACCAACAGAAACTACACGACACTGTCTGGAATAAAATCTATTATATATTAACACACACTTAAAGATAAACAAACCATTTTCCTGCATCCTCAGTGTCATTTACATAGCGGTACTGTGTAGGTGGAGAGATTATAGAGATTACTTAGGAAATTAAAAACTTCTCATATTGATCCTCATTGTGTGTAATATTCATACTGGACTATTTCCAGTCAGAACTGCAGCCCAGCCCTGCCATGGAGCCCCACAACACTTTGAGAGCCGAAATGCTCCAGCACTAAACACATTAGAGCACGTACAGCTAATTTTTGTTTAATCATAATCATAAAGGATTGTATATGACATAACAGTGTATAATGTGGAAGTCCAGGCTTTACAGTGGCATATGCTTTTGCCATTTCAAATTAGCATCGCGCAAACAGTTTAACACCCAAAGCTGCAGATTCTAAGTATTACTTGATTAGCCTATTAGCCTTTTATGAATCTGGAAATTAATCCAACGACTATGCCTTCCACCAGAAAACAGTTATGAGCAGGTTGACAGCTTGGAAACGTTTACCTCCCCATTAGGGCTGGTGTCAGAGCCGAATGCATTGGCAGGGATAAGTTAAACATACTGTATTATCCAGGTGACTTCTGTCAATGTGCATGCTACAGTATGTCTCGGATTTTTGAGGTTAATGGGCGATGCAGTCTACCACTCTGACATTGCTGAAGCCACTGAAAGAGCATGCGGTCTATTAATTCCTATGGCGCAAAACTAGGCTATATTATTATAAGCCATGTTTACTTGTAAACCAAAATGGTCAAAGTCGCTATGTTTAAAACTGGGCACCAGGCCCACGACCATCAAACTGCCAGAGGGAGGTATGTGGCCTGCCTTTCCTATAACAGATATAAAGAGTCTGAGGCTGGGACCACCCACTGCTGTGCTGTAGCACCATGTGATCAGCATAACAGTGCTGCAGAGCTTGTAAAGGAGTTGCTCTGTTTCTCTAAACTCTAGAGAAACTGCAACTAAACCGCAGTGATGGTATTTTAAGGGTTACCGTGCATGCTGAAAATCCCATTTACTACCAAATGACCATCATTCCCACACTATATTACCCATGTGTGTCACATTCATGCATTTGTAAGATTTGTCACAGTTAGTTACAGCCTCAGAGACACAAGGCTGTCCTACAACAGACACCATGGTGTGTAGGCGAGTGTGTTTGTACCAGCACTCCAGCTCCTTCCTCAGGGTTGGGGTACTCCACCGTGGGAAACTCAGGATCAGGATCTTTCTGCTCCTCGACGGCGTATGGAGGTCTCAGGTCAAAGGCCTTAAAAGCAGCCTGGACGAACACGTGACCCACACCGTGCACCGAGGTGTGCACGATCTTCA
>JAMWET010004633.1:77500-95000 GCA_024036415.1 Prochilodus magdalenae | reverse complement strand
GGATACTGAATGGTGTGTTTACATATTTTTGTCTTAATGGCTTAAACTATGACTTTGTGGGTACTTCAGAAACATTCAGCTTTCCATGACTCTCTTTACATTCAGCTCAAAGACAAGGTCAGAAACCCTACGGATGTAGACACGAGTCAAAGTGCATTTCAGCATAAGCTAAACTCAGAGGGTCAAAAGTTCAAACAGGATGTGTGATTGCAACTGGTGATGACACGGTTGACTGCTGGCAAACTGACACCAGGCAGGAAGCTCACTCTTAGGTAAGCTTGGTCCTGCATCAGTCATGCGCAGTAACCCATAGGGTACATGTACTTGTGTGAGTTGAATAAGTGTCTGTACTACTTTTAAAAAAGACTTTTGAGTAAAGTCCTTCTGCACCAGTGTGTCATCACTATGAAGTGAATGTGGAAAGCAGGCAGCTTCCACACCCACAGCACTCAGCAGTGGAGCTCGGAATCCATCCATCTGGACTGCTCCCAGCCATGAAAACAGCCTTCATGGTCCTGGTACCAGGAAAACAGCTCTAGTGTGTAAACACCCTAACAGGAGTTGGGGTCAGGGTTATCAGGAACAGGAGTTGTGTATTTTGTCCAGCACAGTGCTGCATGAGTCTCCAAATAACATGACAGCCCACAGAACTACACACTAGTGCTTTCCTTGCTCTGACCAACGAGGCCAGCCTGTTATCAGGTCCAGGCTACTCAGGTTCTTCTAGGGTTCAGCGTAGGCATCTTATACATTGATCTGAAAGTGGTGCTTTTATTAAATCAGTTGTGGAATGTTTTAATCGATGCACTGGATAAAATCTTTTCTGAAACACTGTAAACAACGCTGTTAGTCTTCAGCACTGGAATAGTCCTGCTAAACTCCAGTTGTTTTTATATGGAGTACATACCACGTACGGTGTGGGGGTAAAGACGGAGAACAGGTACACTGGAACTCCTCGGCTGGTGAGGACGGCTGCAGCGAGCGAGGCAAAGTGCTTACTGCTGCCCCCACTGGCCGTGTGCTCACGGGCATCAAAACCAATTACCACGCCACGGTCCTTCAGGTCCGCAAAGCACTGCTCCAGATACCGGCAGAAACCCTACAGAGAGAGGGAGGGAAGAGGAGAGGGAGGGAAGAGGAGAGAGAGGGGGAGAGAGAGAGAGAGAGAGAGAGGGGGAGAGAGAGAGAGAGAGAGAGAGAGAGAGAGAGAGAGAGAGAGAGAGAGAGAGAGAGAGAGAGAGAGAGAGAGAGAGAGGGAAGAGGAGAGGGAGAGAGAGAGAAAGAAGAGGAGAGAAAAGGGGGGGGAGAAAAACAGAGAGTGGGGAAGAGGAGAGAGAGACAGAGAGGGGGAAAGAGGAGAGAGAGAGAGACAGGGAAGAGGGGAGAGAGAGAGACAGGGAAGAGGAGAGAGAGAGAGAGAGAGAGAGAGAAAGAGAGAGAGAGAAAGAGAGAAAGAGAGAGAGAGAAAGAGAGAGAGAGAGAGAGAGAGAGAGAGAAAGAGAGAGAGAGAGAAGAGAGAAGAGGAGAGAGAGAAGAGGAGGAAGAGAGAAGAGTAGAGAAGAGAGAGGAGGAGAGAGAGAGAAGAGTAGAGAGGAGGAGAGAGAGAGAAGAGAGAGAAAGAAAGAGAGAGAGAGAGAGAGAGAGAGAAAAAACAAGCTTAGTAATGTGGACCATGGGAAATGCTGAACTTCGGTCAGGTTTCTCCTACCTGTATTCTAAAGAGGCCACGTTTAATCAAAAAGAGTCATCCAGGTTTTATCTTCTCCATAAATCAGCAGCAGTTTGCACACATAGCAGACAAGAGGATATTATACACTTCCTCTCATTGCTCGCTCTCTCTCTCTCTCTCTCTCTCTCTCTCTCTCTCATAAACAGAGCATGATACACACTTTCATTTATGCATTTTATGGCAACAATATTCCCTTTTTTAATTAAATCTCTTTAAAAGGTTCAGTAGCCTCCAGTAAAGTACTGTTTGTTTCTTGTTCATTAAGGTCTAATTTAACAGTCTGAGATTAATTCAATAGTTCATTTTCTCAACAGCACCGTAACAGCTAC
The DNA here is from genome assembly GCA_024036415.1 of Prochilodus magdalenae. NCBI lineage: Eukaryota > Metazoa > Chordata > Actinopteri > Characiformes > Prochilodontidae > Prochilodus > Prochilodus magdalenae. The sequence goes on along the minus strand of JAMWET010004633.1, from coordinate 92,942 downwards.
TTATGCGTGTTTGTCACATGCATCGTCAGCGTAACAGCGTTCAGTCAAACCTGTGTGGTCTGTATAATGGTCAGGTCATTCATGCGGGACACTCCAGGGCCCATGGCGGCTCTCAGTCCTGCTGTGCCGAACTCCATCCGAGCACCGAAACACTTCCTCAGCTCGTCCACGGCTCCGTTCTTCAACATCTCTCGCACACAGGCCGCCGTCTTAGCATTCTGTTCACAGACACAAAGTCACTGCACCACCCATAACCTACACGGCTGATCTTAAACCACAGGGCACAAGAGGGGTTATATCATAATGAATAACATCCCATCCATCCATCCATCCATCCATCCATCCATCCATCCATCCATCCATCCATCCATCCATCCATCCATCCATCCATCCATCCATCCATCCATGGCAGCTGACGCTCTTATCCAGAGCAACTCACAAGGTTAATCATATTACAGGTGGGCCAGTGTAGTGTTAGGAGTCTTGCCCAAGGACTCTAACTGGTGTAGCACAGCACAGTCACCCAGACTGGGATTCGAACTGAGGTATATTCAATAATCACCCCTCAGGTTTTTATGACGACTAGATCAGGGATTCTCAGTCTGCGAGCCTCTCTAGTGGCCTGTAGTCGGGGGAGGCAGTAGTTTGTATCATATATAACCATTTTAATGTTTCATTATTATAAAAATGTTGCCGTAGCAGCAGGCTAATTAAACATCATCTGCTTGAGGCAAAATAGCCGCCGGCTAGTCACTGATGGAGAGGTTTAGTGGTGGTGTCCTTGTGTTCGAATTTGGACAGATCATTGTTCTTTAACCAGAATTCTTGGAGAAACAGTATTATAGAAGCTGATTTCTGGTGGGCCACTGTGGTTTGCGTTCATTATCAGGCGGGCCTTGGGGTAGAAAAGTTGAGATCTCCTAGGCTAGACTGTTCAAGCCCTTCTTAAATCCTGGATTATAGACAGGGGTGGACAGTGCTTGTTAGCCAGTGGCTTTAGACATCAACATTACACATTTCGGTCACTAAGTTTTCGACCATTTTGCATCACCACAAACGACAACAGAGACAGAGTCACATCCAGAGTGACAGAGGGGCTGGAGTGCCCAAGACTAGTGAGCCATGACTTGGCTGGGCAATGAAGATTAAACTTGACAGAGCCTGGAGGGCGAAATGATGCCCCTCTGTCTCTCTCAGTGTGGCGTACAGTAGTCCCAAAAGACCTGACACGAAAACCAACCAGCTTTGCCTTCAGTGTGAACACCGCCTGGTCTCCACTGTGAAGCTGGTCCACCTGGGCATCATAGCTGCTGTTCCACTGGAGGGAACGCTTGCCAATATCAGTCTGCACAGACAAAACACCAGGTGGCCCCCTCTGCTGTAGCCAAACAGTAGCCAATGGCGTAACTTGCATCTGAAGCTGTCAGGGTGGGCCAGATCAGCAGAGGGACCACCACAGTCCACACGTTACTTGGGGAAGATTATAGGGAGTAAGAAGACAGTTCAGCAAGTCCTTAAGGCTGTGTTCAGACTACAGGCAAATCAGATTTGGTTCTCAATTCAGATCCTTTGGGGCAAACTGGTGTGATCAGATCGGATTTGTTTGTCCAGGCATCCCTGACCAATCTTCATGGGCTGCTGGGGTAATGATGGAGGCACCAGTAGCCATGTATTTATGCAGAACAGATGGAGGTGCATCATTACGCCCTCAAACAACCGCTGGTGCTCTCTTTTGGTGACCCTGGATCAGACACTGTTGTTTGCGACTTGGCGAGTGATGCAGAAGACCCAACTTGAGCAGCCGGAGCATCCAGACTGAGACACACCTGTACAAATCCATTTAAAACCACCTTCAGATGAGGTTCAGATCAGATCTGCCGGCAGTCTGAACACAGCCTGAGCAGGTACGGGGGTGTGTAACCTGGTTACTCCACTTTAAAGCTACTGTAAAGCTCAGTTCTCTCTCGGAGCTCTAATGAGTCTCATCACCAATGTGCTGTCGCCTCGGCACCACGTGAAGGACAATCAGTCTCCAATTTGCCCACCCTACATATAGTCACATGAGGTCACGTCCATCTCATGCCTATGGAATCAGAGGCAATGAGGAGAGTTGGGCGCACAGGCTCAGAGCTATGCTGACGTCCACCATTCACCCAACAGCACAGAAACCCACACATACCACAGTTACTCATCATCTCCGCTGCTTAACACTGTTACCTCGTTAGGCCAAATCAGCATAAGTCACCAGATTTTCTTTTCAATTTCGGGTAATCAGTCGCCTTCCCTTTCTGTTTACAGCCAATGAATGAGTTTCACGTGTCCCAGTAGAGGAGCTGGAGGGGTCTAGCACGCCTCTCCAATTACTACAATGAAGGTGCCCAGTTTTACTACTACTACTACTGCTGCTGCTGCTGCTGAGAGGAGACGTGCTAGATGACACACAGAGAGTCCACTACCCGCACTGAGATCTCCTTTACGCAGTTTCCAATGCGGAAATGACTCAGTGAGAGCCACACTGTCACAACGCACGTCTCAGCTAATGTTATGAAACCGGTAGGCACTGCGCGCGCGTGCCTGCCTGCCTGCCTGCCTGGGGAGGATGCACAGCTACTGACACTACAACCTCTGTACCTCAGAGTTTAACTGCCCTTTTAACGAATTCATTTAAGGCCTACATTGTGTCTTAAAGCAAGTAACGCCGTGTCCCAACATTAAACCCGCTCTTAGAGAGGGGGCAAACCCTAAACCTGGACTTATTTTCAGCTGGCTAATGTGTTTAGAGCTAAGTTAGAGCTAGCTTGTCGGCTAATTTGCTACGTGACCGGATTCGTAGGTTAGCCAAACAAGACTCACCTTGTCAAACTCCAACCACTGTTTGATAGCACTGTCCAGACCGAGGTCCCCGGTGGAGTCCACCCCGTTCTCCATGGTTCTACTCGAATCTAAAGAGCTGAGGACTAGATAGGAGAACCCGCTGCCCGCTCAATAAGTCAATCAGTGAGTGAGCTGGAGGAGCTGCGCTGCTGTAAGGCGGCAGGCGTTCCGAGCGGCCGCTGCTGCTCTCCGATTGGCTGGCGAATCATGACGAAGGCGAGGACGTCACTAACTGTCAAACTCATCCCGGAAGACCGTAAAGTCAATTAAAAACAACAACAACAACAACAAAAAAGTTATGATGGGATTTTTAGCATAAAAGCTGTGATCGAACTACGTGTACCGGTCTAATAATTATTGCTGTAGGTTTTATTTTTTATTTTTTTTCTTCTGACTGTCTTCTTTGATTCCTTTCATACCTTCCGCCGTGATTTGTAATTTACATTTTTTTATTTTTGTAAATTAACCAAGTTTAAAATAAACGAGAGCGAGCACGCCACTTCCTCGTCGCCCGATTGACCACGCCCCCCCAAAAACCCAGTCAGAGTGCTGGTTGCCAGATTGGGCGTATTTTAGATGGATTTATTGGGCTTTTGGCGGTTGGACAAAATTTGGCCTGGTTTGTGACATCCAATCTGAAATCAAAAATTTGACAGACAAACTTTTTCGCTCACTCCTGTTGACTACTGAGTTTTAAATCTAGACCTCCCCACTAGAAGAGAGCTGTGGCTTCAGGCTGTACAGAGAGGATGATAAACTGACACAGCCAGTCAATACTTTTATGTATGTGGCTGTTAATGGTGTTAAAGGCACGATTTCTAATATTAAAGGAGCAATATGCAAAATTATGCAATATGTCAAATTCACATTCTACACAGTCCCTCCTCCTTCCTTCTCCCTCCTCTCCTTATTTACTTGCCAGTCTCGAAGAAATGTGAAAGGGTTCAGCCTCAAACCTCATCTCCATACTGGGCAAGAGTGCCTTCAGTGATGGAAAGTGACAACAATGCTGATGAGTGATGAGTCCCCCCTTTTGTCTTGGTGGAGACACCGTGGTCAGCCTCCACCCCAACACACAGTCTGCAGGAACTGTGTGAGGATATTCAAGCTGCATGGGACGGATTATCACACGACACCATTAGGAACCTTACAATCTGACACTTCCTTCTAGCACCAGCTGTTTTAGAGTGCACCCTAGACTGCTCTCTGGTGGACATATTGCTTGACCTCCATGCCAGTGTAAAGTATGCCATGCAATGATGTGGACAGCGGTGTTGTGGTGAACTGTTCCCGTGAGATCACTGTAGTAAGACAGTCGACAAAACAAACGTCATTTCAAGTTTCTTTTTAATAGAGTGACTACTGCATTACAAAGCAGGAGACGGCAGTTCATCATCTCCACATTCATCCGTTCACTCGCTCACTCTGTCAGTTAGCCACTGGCTCAGCACTCACACTCGTCAGCCACTCGGTCAGGTCATGCTTTAGTTTCGACATGCATTCCTCCAGTCCCGACTGTATTTGGTAAAGTACAGTATGTGTATGGTTTGCAGCATGCCTGAGAGGGACGGTGCACAGCGGCTTCCGGTTACGGCCACACACCTGTATGAAAAGCAACAGGACGCTAACATGGTATGAAAGTGTCCGCGGTAGAAACCCGTTCCTCCAGTCCCGGTATGAGAGTTCGGTCCATGCCATTAACTCAGAAATGAGGACAATGAGTCTCGACTTCCACAATCTGTTCTGCTTAATGTCTGACAGGCTGATAGACACTGCAGGTAGGTTAGTCACGCCATCAATTTACACTCATCATCAGGATAATAGCTGCACCGACAGGAAGGAAACTTGGTGGGTAGGTTTCTCATCATGGGACATGAGAATGACTCAAGTTTCACGCTCGGCCATGTGACGTGAGGAAGGACGGGCCTTATCGCTGTACCTGACTGACCCAACAGCCACGATTGGAGTGATGACCTTCACCAGACATCCTGGTAGTGCCAGCACCATTGGCAGACGACTGCACCACGCAGGACTACATGCACATAGACCGTTACGACGACTGTCCTTAACACCACGTCACCGTCACCAAAGACTGTAGTGGTGTCGTACCAGACTGTCATGGAGTGCCTCAGAATGGCAGTGGGCCATCTTCAGTCCCGCTTTAGTCTTGGTGGAGACGACCAACGAATCCCCGTGTGGAGGCACCGTGGTCAGCACCAAGATGACCGGTTTGTTGTCACACGCCAGAAGACCTGGTGTCCCTCCACCTCCACCCCTACCGCACCATCTGCAGGAACTGTGTGAGGATATTCAAGCTGCATGGGATGGATTCTCCCAGGACTCCATTAGGAACCTCTACAGCTCCATACCGAGACGTCTGGCGTGTTGGGTTAGCAAACATGGCCGCCCAACACCACCATACTGAGAGACAGACTTCTGTATGTGTAGCTCAGTACATATTGATCATATCAGTCTAAATGTATCATCAGTTTTTGATCCTGGTCACCTTTATCTTCCTTCCCAACACCACCGCACTCCCACACCTCCTTCTGGGTGCAGCTGTTCTTTTGATGATGGGTGTAAATGACTATCTATGTGCTTTGTAGCATGGGTGTGACATCACAACACAGTGACCCTCTATGAAGGAGTCATAGCAGGAACTTGTGGCTGTGGTTAGTGAAATACAAATTACAAACTACAAACAGAGCTCCAAGCAAACAAACATAAACAAACATAAATAAATAAATGTAAACAGACCTGATGTCATCATTTAAAAGGGTCATTGATGACACATCTACAACACGGCCTTCTGGAATTCAAGTGATAGAAAAAGCAGCTGAAATCTCTCTGGAAAAAGGCTACTGGAGTCCCCATCTATAAAAGGTAACTTCATAAAGCCCACCACAGGTTATTCGTGTCCTTTGGTACGCCTGTCCGGTATATACATAGTATACTTACTGGCCACTGAACAGGTAACTAGCAGTATGCATCACTCCGAGCCCTCCGCTCTGATGAATGTGCAAGTGGGAGTGGACATAAACGAGACAAGGGAGCAGCATCCGTTTCCTAGGGTTGCACACGGAAGCAGGGACGTGTGGGTACGGAATGAAGAGGTAAAGAAAAGAGGGTCCTGTGAGAGAAGTCCTGTGTCTGTCGGGGCCACTGCAATGCATGCAGGAAACGAGAGGCGGAAAAAGCATTGGGTGTTGCTTGACATAGAATCTCTGCTACCCACACGGTTGCCAGTGCATTCGTAAGAAAAGGAGGACGTACTAAAGTACAGAGGAAGTGCGTAAGAAGAATCGCGATACATTCAAATGGAGATCTGGAGAGAGACGGAGAAGCAACACGAGCCGTTTCAGTCTAGAGATTGTCGGTGCAAGTCTGTGCCTATGAGTGCATTCATGAACAGTGAGTCTCAGCCGCCCGGATCCTGCATCCTCGCTGCTGCAGACGTCCATTTCCGTATCACCCCTGGACTGCATGATGATTGGGCAGGATTCCCTTCATATGTAACAGGGCGTGGCACCTCGGGGGATCAGGTGTCCTCGAGAACTGGCCCGATCGCTCAGGTTCAGCGGTCAAAGGGCAGTGAGTGTGCGGAAGAGCTGTGTGAGGCAGAAGACTGAAGTCGTGAGCGCCGTGCACTGACGAGCCAGGAGCTTAATACTGAGATCATGGCAAGTCCGCTTTCCAGTAGTGGTGCCCACGCGCTCCGCTGCCCGTGCAAATTCCTGATAGGTCTGCACCAGATCTGCAAGTCCCGACAGTGCTTGGGTGTGGCGCTCCTGGCATCTCTGGCAGCTCGAGAAGCTCAGGCATACGCTCGTCAACTGCACCAACGAGTGGAAACTCTCGGCCAGTGCTTGCAGGGTTTCTGCCGGGGTCTGCCCAACCCGTACCACCTGCTGACAGCCGGCCAGAAGCCCCCGGGCCTCCGTGTGCAGCCTACGTTTGTTTTCTGAAAAGTGGGCCGCACAGGTGTCTCTGGGGTGCTCTTGGACACCATCCTGGTCTTTCATAGCACCAGCCAGGACTGTTAGTAGCGTGTCAACATCTCTCTGCAGAGCCAGGAAGCCTGTGGATGGCAGCGGGTAACGCCGGGACAGTAGGGCCGCAATGGCATCTTCGTGAGGGTCAGGGAGGAAGCAGTCAGGGACATGCAGCGGGGACAGAAGGGGACCAAGTTCTGCCGATGAGGATGGTGGCAGGACCACACGAGGGAAGGAAGGTAGGGGGGAGGAGGGTGAAAAGGAGGAAGGTGAACCAGAAAGGGACGAAGGAGGGACAGAGGTCATAAGCATTGGCTGGTCACTCTCTCCCTGTTGTGTCCTACAGGAGAACTCATAGACAGTCAGTTCGTCATCAAAGCTCCCGCTGTCTAGAACGCCGCTGAAGCAGTTGGTGTATACTGCCTGGCATCCACAAACCTCCATGGGCGTCTGAGCGCCTTCCATCACTGTCTCACACCCCATGGCAAGGGCAGAGCTGCAGTTAAGATCTGGTTTCCCATGTGGGTATGGGCTCGGAAGTGCTTTGGGCTGGGTGTTGGTGGGCTTGGATTCGCAGTTTGTGAAAACCCCACAGCTAGAGGTCAGAGGATGGGAGTGCAAGCCAACAAGAGGGCTGTGTTCTCTCAGTGACCCGCCAGTCTCTGGTGATATGACCACACCCCATGGTCCATTCAAGTTTTGCGTAGTTACCACTACAGACGAAGGGCTGATCTTGACAGGTGCCAAAGCTTGTGGGTGTGAATGCGAGTTGGACAGTTGACGAGATTCCTGAGGTTCAGTGTGTGTCTTCTGTTGTCCATGCACCTGAGGATTAGCGTGGCTTACTTCCCTGACCTCTTCAATGACCTCCGTGACCTCTTCAGATACTATAGTAACGACTTTGACCTCAGTTACCTCGGATGTGCCAGCTGAGGACACATGGTTGGTTCCTTCCTTCAAACCATCCACCTCGTTTCTCCTTGGCTGTGTCTCAGAAAGTCGTCTTGCTGACTCAGCATTGCCGCCAACACTAACGTTACCGTCTAGGACGTCCTGGGAGCGTGACAGGTAGAGAGGCAGGTTCTGGATCTTTCCCCGTAATGTCGAGGCAGAAAGGCGACCAAGGATGCCAGACGAACATGGTGACAATAGGTAACCTGCAGTGGGGTCCATGGATGGGACGCTAGAGGACAGTTCTTGGATAAACGGATCACCGGAACTGTCAATCTCTTCAGATCCTGGTTCTTGTGTTTGGAACAGAGGTTCCCTTGAAGGAAAGAAGTGCCTTGGCGAGCATAGAGGAGTTCTTCTCCCGAATGCTGCAGACATGCTCTGGCTTCTGCCTCTCTCTGTGGGCCCTACTGGATTTCCTTGAGTGCCCATTTCCAGGCTTTCTTGACACTTGTCCCTGTCTGGGCTTGGGGTGCAAGAGATGGTCGGAATCTGTAAGTACAGCGAGCCAGACAGGGATGCTTGGCCCCGTTGAGGAAGTGAGCAAGTCTTTAACTTGTCCAAAGTATTCTGGGATAGACCCTCCATGAAGGACTCCTGGTCACTTGCCGTCACATGGAAAGTGTTATCAGATTCCTTCCATCTAGATGGGGCGAAGAACAAATGGTCAGCGAGAAAGCCTTCAGCCAGATTCCCCATTGCACCATCTTCTGCTGAGTCAGCACTGTTGGCTTGGTTCTCCTTGGCTTTAGGCTCGGCACAGGTGCGTGATGCTACAATAGAGGGCGCGACGTTAGACATGAGCTCAGTGACGGACTTGAACTCCATGGAATCTGGCTCCATTAACATAAGCTGCTGTTTCCGCTGACCGGCCTTGCTGATCTTGTTGCTGTCCAGGAGATGCTGGGCTCCGGACCTACTCGGCTTGGAAGGTGTGATGGGTTTGGACTCCAGTTGTGCTGGCTCCCCTTCGGCATTGTTAAGGGACGAAACTGTAGGGCAGGAGCTTTGATCTAATAAGCCACCATCAAAGCGAGGGACGAGGTTCTCGCCCCTTGTGTCGGGTCCGGATCTGTGATTTGGGATTTGGTCGAGGTTCTTCGTGGTGTCTTCTTCAGGGAACGATACTAAGGAGGTGTAATCTGTTTCCATGAATGAGCGGCGTTTTCTGGATCTCTTGCGGAATCTTGACAGCTCACTTTCCATCTCCACCTGTAGTTCTTCCTTCTGGTCTCCCGTGTTCTCTCCATCCGTCATCCCTTGTTCGCCGACGCTTATCCCGATGTCACTGAGACTCAGAGTGCGCTTCATGGTGCTCTGTTCTGCAGAATTTTCTAGAAAAGGAAAGACGTAATGTTAGAGAACGAGGCAACTAAGAACTTCAGACAAGTCCTGTGAAATCTCGGTATGCTATAGCTCAAGACTCACAAATAACGAAGAGTGAATGATGTGACCAAACCAAACCTGCTGACGAAGGTTCTTCAGGGGATATAAATCTCTCCTGGGCGTCAAAGAACTCGTCATCCGAGCTACTGTCTCCAAAGCCAGGAGGAGGCTGAAGGATGGGCACCGGCTCCTTCTCCTCCTCCTGTCCGTTTTCATTGTCTGCTTTCTGAGCCCCGGGAGGCGTGGCAGGTCTGGGGAGACTTCGGGCGCTATCGGGTGTCACGTTAGAGCAGATGTTGTAGTAGCATCGGGGGTCTCCCTGCTCAAAAGTAAACACACACTCTCTGTTCGAGGGTTGGGTACTTTCAGAGCCTTCCTCCGACACCTCCAGGCCTTGTCCTTCTACCTCATCCTCGTCCTCACTGGCCTCCGGGGGACTAGGGAGACATTCTGCAATGCTGGACAGAGCAGCGAAACATACAAATGGGTCGCTGTCGCCGTCGAAATCAGTAGAGCTCAGTTCACCCTCTTGGCAATGCAGTTGCTGTGTACTTGGTAGGGCCGGATCAGCATGGAAGTACTGGTCTCCCATATCCAGGTGGCTGGGACAGCTGGTGGAGCAATAGGTCAGAAGGTCGTCCTCTTCAAGGGCGTCCATAGAGTCACTGGATATGCTGGTTAGGAAACGAGAGTCTGTCCGGCATGAGTCCGATGCCTCTGATGGCGGGTCCTCCACGATGATGACGCATGGAGGCCTTGCCGCTGTTTCTTCTTGCTCTCCGTCTTCCTTTTCTACTCTGTCTGTTTGTCCATCTGTTTGCACCATGGTTCCTTCATTTAAACGTGTGGATCCAGTTTGTACTTCTACTGCTACTGTCTCGGTTTTAACCGTTCCATTGGCCACACCCCCCTGTTTTTTGTCCTGGTCTTCTTTTTCCGTTCCAGTCTTTTCTTGGTTTTGGCCTCCCTCTGGACTGTCACTTGAACTGACTGTTGCTGCTTGCTGACCATTCTGGGCAGCCTTAGCCACATGAGCAAGCAGAGCATCCATATCTGCATCTGAGTCTTCCGAGTCACTGCCGCAGCGTGATACATAACCTGCACAGCACACACAAAACCACATAGATGACATACAGTGGTATAGGTATAGAGGACATACAGTGGTATAGGTATAGAGGACATACAATGGTATAGAGGTATAGGCATAGAGGACATACAGTGGCATAGAGGACATACAGTGGTATAGGTATAGAGGACATACAATGGTATAGAGGTATAGGCATAGAGGACATACAGTGGCATAGAGGACATACAGTGGTATAGAGGTATAGGCATAGAGGACATACAGTGGCATAGAGGTATAGGTATAGGCATAGAGGACATACAGTGGCATAGAGGACATACAGTGGTATAGGCATAGAGGACATACAGTGGTATAGAGGTATAGGCATAGAGGACATACAGTGGTATAGAGGTATAGGTATAGGCATAGAGGACATACAGTGGTATAGAGGTATAGGCATAGAGGACATACAATGGTATGGGCATAGAGGACATACAATGGTATGGGCATAGAGGACATACAATGGTATAGGGGTATAGGTATAGGTATAGAGGACATACAATGGTATAGAGGCATAGGCATAGAGGACATACAATGGTATAGAGGTATAGGCATAGAGGACATACAATGGTATGGGCATAGAGGACATACAATGGTATGGGCATAGAGGACATACAATGGTATAGAGGCATAGGCATAGAGGACATACAATGGTATAGGGGTATAGGTATAGGCATAGAGGACATACAATGGTATAGAGGCATAGGCATAGAGGACATACAATGGTATAGGGGTATAGGTATAGGCATAGAGGACATACAATGGTATAGGTATAGAGGACATACAATGGTATAGGTATAGAGGACATACAATGGTATAGGTATAGAGGACATACAATGGTATAGAGGTATAGAGGACATACAATGGTATAGGTATAGAGGACATACAATGGTATAGGTATAGAGGACATACAATGGTATAGGCATAGAGGACATACAATGGTATAGGGGTATAGGTATAGGCATAGAGGACATACAATGGTATAGGGGTATAGGTATAGGCATAGAGGACATACAATGGTATAGAGGTATAGGTATAGGCATAGAGGACATACAATGGTATAGGTATAGGCATAGAGGACATACAATGGTATAGGGGTATAGGTATAGGCATAGAGGACATACAACGGTATAGGGGTATAGGTATTGGTATAGAGGTATAGGTATAGAGGACATACAATGGTATAGGGGTATAGGTATTGGTATAGAGGTATAGGTATAGAGGACATACAATGGTATAGGGGTATAGGTATAGGTATAGAGGACATACAATGGTATAGGGGTATAGGTATAGGTATAGAGGACATACAATGGTATAGAGGTATAGGTATAGGTATAGGAAACATACATGGTACTATAGAGGACATACAGTGGTTATGGGGCACATACAATTGTACCTTATAGGGTAGATGACATACAATGGTATATACGAGGACATACAATGGTATAGAGGCTCTAGAGACAATGGTATAGGGTATAGGTATAGGCGATATGGGACATACAATGGTATAGGGTATAGGGGGATAGAGCGACATACAATGGTATAGGGGTAATAGTATAGGTATAGAGGACATACAATGCTTATAGGTATAGTAGCATACAATGGTATAGAGGTATAGGTAGGAGCGTATAACAATGGTATAGAGGTAAACATACGAATAGGCATAGAGGACATACGATGGTATAGGTATAGAGGACATACGATGGTATAGGCATAGAGGACATACGATGGTATAGGCATAGAGGACATACGATGGTATAGGTATAGAGGACATACGATGGTATAGGTATAGAGGACATACGATGGTATAGGTATAGAGGACATACGATGTATGTGGTTAGGGTATGAGGACATACAGATGGTATAGGTATTCAGAGCCATAGAGGACATACAATGGTATAGGGCTTATAGGTAATTGATATACGGTAGAGAGGACATACAAATCTGGTATACATCAGCTTGCAGTAGCGTAGGTATAGAGGAATACAATGGTCCCAGAGGGGTATAGGTATAGCATAGAGGACATCCAATCAGAATAGCGCCGTATAGCATTGCATCAGTTGGTAATTGTAATAGGCATAGAGCACATCCTAATATAGGCCTGTATCTTAGCGCTAGCATATAGGGGGGTATATTAGGCATACGATGGTACATCAACATAGGGGTATAGGTATAGAGGAACAGGGTAGAGCATGAGGAAAACAGGTGGGTCTCTGCAATACCACTGTGCACCTCCAGAGGCAGTAGTGAGTCACTGAAGCATGGAGTTTAAGCTTGTCATTACGGTGACTGGCCTTACCACCACGTCACCGTCACCAAAGACTGCAGTGGTGTCGTACCAGACTGTCATGGAGGACTCCTCCAGAACCCCGGCATTACGGTTAGGTATCTAGCCCCAAGCATGATGCAGTGACGAGTTCCCGCTTTAGTCTTGGTGGAGACGACAACGAATCCTTGTGTGGAGGCACCGGTGCCTCAGCACCAAGATGGACACCCGTTAGGGGTCACACGTTCAGTAGTGCCTAGTGTTCTAGGTGATACCTCCACCCCCTACCACACATGCACCATCTACAGAAAATTTCTGTGAGGGTAATATTCAAGCCCTACCAACCATCTCAGCCATCTGCAGGAAAGCCTGTGCACCATGAGGATATTTCAAGCCCTACCGCATCAAGCCCTACCGCACCATCTGCAGGAACTGTGTGAGGATGTTCAAGCTGCATGGGATGGGTTATCACAGGACTCCATTAGGAACCTCTACAGCTCCATACTGAGACGTCTGGCATGTTGGGTTAGCAAGCATGGTGGCCCACGCCATACTGAGAGACAGACTTCTTTATGTGTAGCTCAGTAAATATTGATCATATCAGTCTACATGTATCATCAGTTATTGATCCTGGGGAGGAGGGTCTGTGCATTCCCTTGTTTCTTACACTAGAGCTGGACAAATCAACCTTCTGGTGATATACTGCCCCCTATTACTGGAGCATGAACTCTACAGTCACCTGTAAGGAATCCTAACCCTTTAATAAGTGTTAGGTGGTCTTTAGACGTGTGGTTTGTATTCGTGTGCAGTGCATGTGCTCATGATGGTACCTTTATATCCTGCAGGTAGATCTTGACGAGGCTCACACGCTCCGACTCCGGCGTGAGCTCCACCCTGGTGATGCTGCTGAACTCGGTCAGTGTGGTCATGATACTCAGCTTGTGATTGATCACCTGACTCACTCCATACTTCGCCCCCACCAACAGGCTCACCATGGACTCCCTGTCCTGAAGCTGTGGAGAGCCAGGGAAGAGCTCTGTATGCTGAAAATGAACTGTGTGGCAACTAACCAACAATACCACACCATCTGCAGTAATTCTGTGTCATTCCTATCCAGCTCGAACAGCAGGGGGTTCTGCAGGAACTGTGCGTGCAGTATTTCTAAAGCCGACCGTAGTGCATCAATCATGAGCTGTAAGTACGTTTTGAGTTCTTACCATTATGGTGGCGCTGAAGGATTTGCCACCGTAAGACTTCATCTCACACATCTCATTCAGGTAGTTCAGCCGGGCCTGATTAACCGTCACCACCTGAGACACGACCACACAAATCAGAGCTCAGGAGAGGTGAGGGTACAAACTTGCTAGAGGTGGGCAACATGGCAATGTGCCAATACTCGTGAGTCGAGACACAACATAAGTCAGGACATGTTGTGTTTTCTGGGGTTTGAGAGATCCGGGGTGGGTATGTATGTATCTGTCTGTCTGTCTGTCTGTCTGCGTGCCTGTCTTTCAGAAGTAAAGACGGGGAGGGGTCACCACTCTGTATTGCCCATCATACACACACACACACACACACACACACACACACACACACACACAAACACAAACACACACACACACATACACACACATACCATTCACAGCACACACACATTCCACACACACACCACACCCACACACACCACACACACATACCACACACACACACACACACCACACACACATAACACACATACACACACACATACACACACCACAACATACAACACACAACCATAACACCACACACACACACACACACACATACACACACACAACACACCAAACAACACCAAACACACCATACACACACACACACACACACACACATTCACAGCACGCCACACAAACACAACAACACACACATACACACAGCACACACACATACACACACACAATACACACACGTACAAACACACATACCACACCACACCATACACCCACACACACTCACACACCATACACACACACACCACACACATACACTGTGTGGACACACACAAACACACACACACACACACTGGTGACACACAAACAAACCACACACCACACATACAAACACACACCCTCACACACCACGCACACACATACAAACAAAGCCATACACACACACACAAAAACACATACAGAACACACAGCACATACACCTACACACACACACACATACACACACTCACACTTACATACACACACAAACACACATACAAACACACATACACAAACACACACACATACACACACACACACACTCACACACAAACACAAACACACACACACACACACACCATCTGCACAAACATTGTGACACACCACACAAAACACACACACAACACAACAATACACCACACACAGGACTCACACTCACAAAGACCGCACCCATCTGCACACACACACACATACACATACACACACACACACAAACACACACTCACCACACAAAACCCATACACACCACACACACCACACACCAACACACACAACTACACACAAACACACCGGACACAAACACACACACAACACTCACACCAAACACATACACACACTCACACAACAAGCACAAACAAACACACACTCACACACACAACACACAGCTATTACACCACACTCACAAAACATACACACACACACCAAACACACACACTCACACACACATAACACACAAACACACACATACACCAACCCACACACACAAACATACAAACACTACACTCACACACACAAACAACACACACAACACACACACAAACAAACAAACAACACAACACACACACACAAACACACACACATTCACTCTGACACACAAACATAC
>JAMWET010004633.1:0-72500 GCA_024036415.1 Prochilodus magdalenae | reverse complement strand
CTCTTACGGCGGAGTCGTGACTCTGATTTAGTTCAGTGCTGCCATTTAATCATTAACGAGACCAGCTTTCTAAATAATGCCTCTTGATCTATTAGTGAGCCACTGGCCTAGTTTAAGTGCGCAAGTCAAGTCTGACTCGTGTCTTTATAAAAGTCTGACTCGTGTCTTTATAAAAGTCTGATTTGTGTCTTTATAAAAGGCTGACTCGTGGTTTTACAGAAGTCTGACTCGCATCTTTATAAAAGTTTGACAAGTGTTTTTATAAACATATGACTCAAGTCTTTATAAAAGTCTGACTCAAGCCTTTATAAAAGTCTGACTCAAGTCTTTATAAAAGTCTGACTTGTATCTTTATAAAAGTCTGACTCGAGTCTTTAGAAAAGGCTGACTCGAGTCTTTAGAAAAGTCTGACTTGAGTCTTTATAAAAGCGAACAACAGACAAGCAGAAGAGTCTTACGCAATGCACAGAAACACAATCCACAGTACCAAATAGAGGCTAATGCCGCTCCTACGGCTGAGTCATGACTTTAGTTCAGTGCTGCCATTTAATCATTAACAAGACCAGCTTTCTAAATAATGCCTCTTGATCTATTACTGAGACACTGGCCTAGTTTAAGTGCGCAAGTCAAGTCTGACTCGTGTCTTTATAAAAGTCTGACTCGTGTCTTTATAAAAGTCTGACTCGTGTCTTTATAAAAGTCTGACTCGTGTCTTTATAAAAGTCTGACTCGTGTCTTTATAAAAGTCTGACTCGTGTCTTTGTAAAAGTCTGATTTATGGTTTTATAAAAGTCTGACTCAAGTTTTTATAGAAGTCTGACTCGTGTCTTTATAAAAGTCTGACTCGCGTCTTTATAAAAGTCAGGCTTGTGTCTTTATAAAAGTCTGACTCGTGTTTTTATAAAAATCTGATTTGTGTCTTTATAAAATGCTGACTCGTGGTTTTATAAAAGTCTGAATCGTGTCTTTATAAAAGTCTGACTCGTGTCTTTATAAAAGTCTGACCCGTGTCTTTATAAAAGTCTGACTTGTGTCTTTATAAAAGTCTGACTCGTGTCTTTATAAAAGTCTGACTCGTGGTTTTATAAAAGTCTGACTCAAGTTTTTATAGAAGTCTGACTCGCATCTTTATAAAAGTCAGACTCGTGTCTTTATAAAAGTCTGACTCTAGTTTTTATAGAGGTCTGACTCGTATCTTTATAAAAGTCTAACTTGTGTCTTTATAAAAGTCTGACTTGTGTCTTTATAAAAGTCTGACTCATGTCTTTATAAAAGTCTGACTCGAGTCTTTATAAAAGTCTGACTCAAGTCTTTATAAAAGTCTGACTCAGGTCTTTATAAAAGTCTGACTCAAGTCTTTATAAAAGTCTGACTCGAGTCTTTATAAAAGCGAACAACAGACAAGCAGAAGAGTCTTACGCAATGCACAGAAACACAATCCACAGTACGGAATAGAGGCTAACGCCGCTCCTACGGCTGAGTCGTGACTCTGATTTAGTTCAGCACTGCCATTTAATCATTAACGAGACCAGCTTTCTGGGACTTGATAGTGGCATAATGCTGGGAAACAAAGGAACATCCGGAATATCAGACGCCATTAAAGGTATTAGGCCACCTGGCCTGGTTTAGTTCTACAGTCTATAATGCCTCCTGATCTATCAGTGAGCCACTGGCCTAGTTAAGTACGCAGTCAATCAGTCATCAGTGGTGCGATATGGCACACAAACGCACGGTACCTTAACTGTGGTCTTGGGTTCGAATTTGAAGGCCTTGGTCTGACCGTTCTCCAAATAGACCTTCAGAACGTTGGGCAGGAACAGCAGAGAGTTCCCCTGGAGGTCAAGAAAAGGACAATCACATTCAGGAAAAACAAAACCCAGCCGTGCTGAGCAAATCTCTCTTCGGAGAAGAAGGAGAGGAGATCCAGCTGAGGGTCTTGTGGTTTCCTTTCTTTCATGAATTATTGAACGCAAGCTCGAGGCCCCCACAGCTCTACAGTTCGCATATCGCCAAACATGATCATCACAGGACAGGACGAACATGGCAGTCGAAAAAAATCTGCAGTGCTGGATTTATACACCGGCATATAAGCTGCACCCAGAGGGAGGTGTGGGGTTGCGGTGGTGTTGGGAAGGAAGATAAAGGTGACCAGGATCAATAACTGATGATAATTTAGACTGATATGATCAATATCTATTGAGCTACACATACAGAAGTCTGTCTCTCAGTATGGTGTTGGGCCGCCGTCTCGGTATGGAGCTGTAGAGGTTCCTAATGGTGTCCTGTGATAATCCATCCCATGCAGCTTGAACATCCCCACACAGTTCCTGCAGATGGTGCGGTAGGGGTGGAGGTGGAGTGACACCAGGCCTTCTGGACGTGTGATGGGTTACCATTCATCTTGGTGCTGACCACGGTGCCTCCACACACAGACTCGTGGACTCGTCACTGTCATTCTGAGTCACTCCATGACAGTCTGGTACGACACCATTGCAGTCTTTGGTGACGGTGACGTGGTGTTAAGGATGTAGTATAATGTACGTGGTGCAGCCATCTGCCAATGGTGCTGCGCTAACAGGATGCCTCACTGGAGGACATCACTGCTCACTCGTAGCTGCTGGGTCAGTCAGGTACAGCGATAGGACCCGTCCTTGCCTCCGTCACATGCACAGCCGAGCGTGAAACTTGCATCATTGTCATCCGCCCACAAAGTTTCGTTCCTGTTGGTTGATTCCTTCTGGGTGTAGCTGAGTAATACGGACGTGAACGCGATCTAAAAGTATTGCGCCGCTATCGTCGCCCCCTAGTGGAGAATCTCCACTATTGTACAGGCCTACAAAATGAATAAACCCTACTACTATCTTTAAAAAGCTCCTTACGAGCAGCATCAGGCGCTCCCTCGCAGAGTGTTCAGCAAAACCGCACCACACACGGCACAAATCCAGACAAGCCTCCTTAAATAAACGATTAATTGAATAATTAATCAATTACTGATGAATTATTGAAGAAGCCTCCGCCTAAAACGCTCCCCCTTTCTCTCCTCTCCCCTTCTGAGCCTTTCAAATTCTCTCCATAGCCTTTTTATTCCCAGCACTGGATCTTTACTTCAGGCTGGTTCTTCAGAAACACATTAGCAGCCGGCACCAAATTGATTCGCCAACACTTAAAGGAATACTCTGGCGTGTTCCGTTCTACTCCGAGTCCGACACTTCTGAAGGGTACGCTCGATTTGCCTGCACTTACATAAGAGCAGTAAACGCCTTGGCCCTTAGAACACTAGCCAATGGGGTTAGTTCTCATTGACCTCTATTACAGTGGTCCTTGTCGGTTTGACCTATGATGTAATCAGATCTTCTTCTAAGTCATGGTCAATCATTTACTGAGCTACACATACAGAAGTCTGTCTCTCAGTATGGAGTCGGGCCCCTGTGTTCGCTAACCCAACACGCCAGACGTCTCGGTATGGAGCTGTAGAGGTTCCTAATGGTGTCCTGTGATAATCCATCCAATGCAGCTTGAACATCCTCACATAGTTCCTGCAGATGGTGCGGTAGGGGTGGAGGTGGAGTGACACCAGGTCTTCCATGACAGTCTGGTACGACACCATTGCAGTCTTTGGTGACGGTGACGTGGTGTTAAGGATGTAGTGTGGTGTGCATGTAGTCCCGCGTGGTGCAGCCATCTGCCAGAGGTGCTGCGCTAACAGGATGCCTCATGGAGGACATGGTCAATCATTCGATAGTCCTTTCCATTCCACTGCCTGGACTAATTCAACCGAAGCTACCAATCCAGGATGCCACCACTCCTCCAGAAGAACACTCCTGCCTGTTTACATTTACCTAAAGACCACCCGGGTGAGGAGGCTGAAGGAATGTCCTTGGTGACTACATGCCTACATGACTACAGTGAGAGAGAACCCCTGACTTGTTCAACACTGTTGGAGGGACCCAAAAGCCATGACTGCAGACGTCCAGCGAGCAGTGGTGTCCTCCATGAGTCATCCTGTAGTGCCAGCACCATTGGCAGACGGCTGCACCACGGAGGACTACATGCACACAGACCGTTACCACGACTGTCCTTAACACCACGTCACCATCACCAAGGACTGCACTGGTGTCATACCAGACTGTCATGGAGTGACGAGTCCCGCTTTAGTCTTAACGAATCCGTGTGTGGAGGCACCGTGGTCAAGACCAATATGAACGGTCACGTCCAGAAGGCCTGGTGTCACTCCACCTCCACCCCTACCGCACCATCTGCAGGAACTGTGTGAGGATGTTCAAGCTGCATGGGATGGATTACCACAGGACTCCATTAGGAACCTCTACAGCTCCATACCGAGACGTCTGGCATGTTGGGTTAGCAAACACAGTGACCCGACTCCATACTGAGAGACAGACTTCTGTATGTGTAGCTCAGTAAATATTGATCATATCAGTCTAAATGTATCATCAGTTATTGATCCTGGTCACCTTTATCTTCCTTCCCAATGGCATTCACTCCAACTCTTCCCTCTGTGGCCAAGAACTTTATTCCAGCTGTGAAACATGGTGGTGGTAGTATCACAGCTTGGGGCTGTTTTGCCGGCATTGGACCAGGACAGTTGGGCATCATTGCAGACAGACTGGTTTTATTGGGTTCTAGTGATCTATTGGTATGACCTTGATCCCATGTAAGGTCAAATTTAGGTGACTTATAATGGGCCTAATGTAGAGGTGCTTCAGGAGTTGCCAATTTCTCTCCATTACAGCATAAGCAGGTTTAAGGTAAACAGGGTTTTGGCTGTTGTACTAAGTTCAAAGTTCTATAGAGACTGATGGAGTTTGTAGCGCATCCATATGGAGGACTGAACGTTGGTAGAAACACTGATCAGACACAAATCAAAATACAGAGCGTAAATCAAAAGCATGACGCTGGTAGGATCTGACCATTTCCAGAAAACAACACTTCATTTAATCTCTCCCTCCCTCTCTCTTTCTGTCTTTCCGTTAATGAGAAGAGGATGTGCTGTTTCTGGGCTATTAATGAAAAACATCAGCATCAGGGATCCTTCGCTCACTGGGTCAAATTTCCCCTCAGCACATCAACGCCCACGTCCACACTCACTTACAAGCATACACAAACACAGAAGACAAGCTGAAGAAAGAGGACCATAGTGGAAACAGTGCAGCACAACACCACGGACCATTAGTCTAGGACGGACTGCTGCTGCTCCCAGTCTCTTTCTTAAAAGCTGCCAGAATTTGAGACAGCAAGTGCCGGTGCTTGTGGAACACATGTACAGTGAAACATGGTGGCGGTAGTATCACAGTTTGGGGCTGTTTTGCTGCTACCTGGCCCGGGAGCCCTCGGCATCATGGCATTATGAATCCTGGATTACATTAAGAAATGCTACAGGAGAATGCCAGGACCATACATGGTCTTTTCCCGGTTGTGTGGATAATGCCATAGCACAATGTTGGCGGCAGGGGGTAGGAAAAGGCATGCACCAGTGACGGGAAGGATCTGGGAGATCTACATAAACCCCAAAGAGAGAGAATCAGAGAGAATCGCTCAATATGCACATAGTGAACCAAGAGCCATGCCTGCAGAGTCATCCTGTTAGTGCCAGCTCTGTTAACACCACGTCAACATCACCATAGACTGCAGTGGTGTCGTGCCAGACTGTCATGGAGTGACTCAGAATGGCAGCGGGTCATCTTCAGTGACGAGTCCCACTTTAGTATTGGTGGAGACGTCCAACGAATCCGTGTGTGGAGGCACCGTGGTCAGCACCCAGATGAGCGGTTTGTTGTCACACGTCCAGAAGGCCACTCCACCTCCAGCCCTACCGCACCATCTGCAGGAACTGTGTGGGGATATTTAAGCTGCATGGGATGGGTTATCACAGGACACCATTAGGAACCTCTACAGCTCCATACCGAGACGTCTGGCATGTTGGGTTAGCAAACATGGCGGCCCGACGCCATACCGAGAGACGGACTTCTGTATGTGTAGCTCCATAAATATTGATCATTACTGTAAACCCTGCAACCCCACACCTCCTTCTGGGTGTATGTCTAAGATAAAGACCTCCACTTAAACCCTACACATACACCTACACCCACCAAACTGCATGTGCTCACTCAGGGCAGATCCCCAAACTCTGATCCACAGCCCTACAGACCCTCATCTCTGGTCCCTTCCATAGACTCCTATTCATCTCTGCAACCAGCTAGCAACAAGCTTAAGTTGCGCAATCACTCTGGACATTTCTAGTTATGTTAGTAAGCTAAGGCCTTCTGATCAGATCCTGAGGACCTCAGCACTGGGAGAGCTAGCCTGCCAGTGTGTCTACCACTGGAAGCCTGGACGTTTCAGGAACTCGCAAACAACTGAACACTGAAATAAGAGTGTTAGTAAAACACTTACACACTGTAAACACAACAAGCATGCGGGTTCTAGTGAATAGAAATACAATACAACACTACACCTGTGTTCTTCAGATCTCTGAAGTCATTAGGTCTACGTCAAGGTCTAGAGTCGAGGTCCAGGTTCCCCACCGAAGCTAGAATTTACACACTAGACAAGCACTGGCAACTACAAATGGTTAATATTTCATTTTCTTAATGTGCGTATTGATTGTAGGGGTGGGAACCGTCTAGAGAACCGTCTAGGCCCCTCACTATCCAGCTCAGTTTCAACTGAAAGGTGGAACCACGGGATTATGAAACCATTCCTAATGCATTTCAAAGCCTCTCCGTTTCTCATTTCTATTATAGCCACATTATGATTTCCTCCTGTATTTTTTATTAACAGGCTTCGCTGCAGCTTAGACCTACTTTCGGTTCTATTTATAGATCACAGTGGTATGCAAAAGTTTGGGCGCCTCTAGTCAAATCACTAGTGGTGTTGAATTTCACACCCTCTACAGAGATCCCATGTTACAGAGATCAACATTGTTTTCATGCACTGAAGTTCCATATTGAAGTGTATTCTCCATAGAGAATGGGTTATCTTACCTTGACTTTAACTGGATGGAGGGGGCACAAACTTTTGCACGTGTATTTTATTAATATATGAACTGGCTTTAAGTGAAATAGTTCATGGAAATTTCATGGAAAGTCATTACTAGGTAATGTTACAAAGACGAACTCCAGATTTTAGTCGGTGGTTGATGTGGTGCAGTAGGTAACATCACCACCTGCCAGTGAGCTACCCCTCAATGTAGGAGATACCTGGGGGAACCATGATGAATTATACACAGCCACATTATTATGACCACTTCCTAGCGGTGATGGCAGCAGTGGGTGGCTAATGAATGTTTTTGTGGCATTCCCTGGGCACGCTTATCCATGCGGATGGCATTCTCAACAGATTTGGGTATGTTCATGTGGATTGTCCTTCCTGGGGCTCAAGGGATCTGTCACATGGAGAGATATTTCTAAAACTGGTTGGAAGAGCATGACCAAGACTTCCAAATACACACTCTCCAGCATCTATGGGATGCCCTGCAGTCAGCATGGGTCCAGATACCTGTAACCACCTACCAGGACCTTACTGAGTCACTGCCAGCCTGTCTAGATGCTGTCCGTGTTACTGTAGACATTAGCTGGTGGTCATAATAATGTGACTGTGTATTTCACTAGATTATAAGTTGTACGGAAGCCTATCTTGGGCATTTTGCTTAGACGGTACACCCGACTGGGAGACCCCCATGACATTCTTACCCTGTATTCTTCAGTATTGGTTCAAACTGAAAGCCTATCGCTACATATTACTGAAGTAGCCTGTTAGCCATGTGTACAGGCGGCTACAGGCACACAAAACTTCCGATCACTTGTATGCATTACTGAGGTCCTGCATTTTATCCTCCTCCAAGCCGGCCTGCGGTAAGTAATGCCTCTGAGTGCACATGAGTCTTACATTAGGGGAAACACAGAGACTAAAAATCCAATTATGACGTTTGGCGAATTGATCCAGGACCTGTCTACAGAGAATTATGATTATTGATTGTCTCATGTTTAGACCAATATCGCTTCAAATGCTCATACACATATACACTCATTCATTTGTTCATGCTGGAGCCTATCCCAGCATGAACACATGAATGACCACTTGGTCAGGCCACCATCACAAAACATGGGACCAGGAAATGGAATCCAGACCCTTCCTGTTTTGATGCGACAGTGCTACCCACTGTGCCGCCCTGCACACCGCAGTCATACACGAAAGCCTAAACACCTCCAGTCAAATTTCATGTTTCAAAAAGGTCCTGCAAATTAGAGTAGAACTGGTTATCTGACCAGAGGTGCCTAAACTGGACACATACAGACCCAGAGACCAAGGAGAAGGGAAAAGTCTGACCTGTGAGTGACCGTTGACGACCACCTCCTCTGCAAAGCGCACCTTCACCGGGTTGGACCTCAGCTTGGCTCTCTTCTCTGGGGTTATGAAGGACGACTTGGGCCCCTAAAGAAACATCCATTCCTTCATGAAATACCTTCAACTAAAATGCTGCTAATGCAGAATACTGGATGATGTTAGCATCAGTAGAGCTGCACATACGTATGTCACCTGGTAATGGTAACAGTAGGCCTGACCTGGAGGTATTTTTTCTCTGGAGCCAATTGAAATGATCCAATTCGCCTGATAAACGAGAGCTGAGACGGTTTAGCCATTTTCCAGTCTGAAACCTGACGCTGTGGTGTGAGGATGTCCTAAAACTAATACAGGTGCAGCTTTTTATATAGACATGAAATCTACTTTCATTAACTTGGTGGGCAGCCCTATCCATGGCACCCAGGGAGCAAGTGGGGGTTAGGTGCCTTGCTCAAGGATACCTCAGTCATTACAG
Source organism: Prochilodus magdalenae (assembly GCA_024036415.1). Taxonomy (NCBI): domain Eukaryota; kingdom Metazoa; phylum Chordata; class Actinopteri; order Characiformes; family Prochilodontidae; genus Prochilodus; species Prochilodus magdalenae. The sequence goes on along the minus strand of JAMWET010004633.1, from coordinate 63,664 downwards.
TCTGTGCAGGGAATCGAACCGGTGGCCCTCTGGTCACAAGCCTGGTTCCCTAACCTCCAGCCCACATAACTCTAACCAGCCTAGCTCTAATCTATCTGTGGTACAGCACATGTGATATTAATATAGGATATCACGTCACCCTATGTTTTAAAGCTCAGGTATGTTTATATATCTGTGGTGACTTGATTAACCGTCATTGGGCAAAGGCCTACCATGATACAGCCATACCGGCTTACGCCGTATTAATGTCACAAAATTGTTTAATATGCAAATGAGGCTTCCCAGGAAAAATTAAGTATATTTTAATGTACTAGAAATGTACTTTAAAATATGAAAAATATATAGTACAAGTTTAATAACTACAAGTACGTTTTATACTAAGTATATATATGTGTGTATACTGTATGTATATATATATATATATATATATATATATATATACACTATACACATATACATACATATATGCCATATATATATATATATATATACACGTTTTATACTAAGCATATATACATATAGATGTAAATATACTTATTAGTATATATATACACACACATATACATATACTGTATACTATATATATGTGTATATGCTGTATGTGTATATATATATATATATATATATATATATATATATATATATACACATATACATAGATATATATATATACATACATATATATAAGTATATTGTAATGTACTAGAAATAAACTTTAATATGTACTTAAGTATCCCTAAATGAATCTTAGTGGTGTATTGAAGTAGTACAGTTAACAACAGTTAGTTCTATTTAAGTATTTGTTTAATAGCACTAATGATATATATTTAGCATACTTAGTACATAGTACACTTAAATTAAGTAGACTTACATTTTTACTGTTTCACAGTATTTGAGCTGACGCTCTTATGCCAGAAAGACCTTACTTACAAGGTTGTAACGTACCTTAGATTACAAGTAGGCCAGCCCTAGTGTTCAGGAGTTCTTTGCCTGGTTCAAGGAACTCTTAAAAAAAGAGATTTGTGAGGGTGAAGTATCTTAGAACCACCCCGTACTGGGATTCGAAACTCCTCCCAGTATCTACCACGTGGGGTGGTGGCTACTTGGTGGGTAGTGGTGTTCCAGTTTGAGAACCTCATTTTGAGCCATTAGGACAGAAATCGAAAAAAGTTCGTTCTTAGCTGGAACCAAAAAGTGGAAGGTTCTTCAGGAAGAACGCTGATGATCAAGAAACTCCTGATCATATGTCTCCTTATCTCCAGTAGTGGATTCATGCTGGCTGTCTGGATATAACCAAACATCTGGAATAACAGCACAATCGCTCACAGGTAACCTATACGCGCCGCCATCTTGGTACCACTGTTTACTGCAGCGCCCTCTGTTGGTTACATATCCTTTAATGTTCCTTGGTTCCAATAAAGTCTGGTGCAAATGCATGCTGGTTATCTAAATAGCAGCAAGGTTCTAAGAAGCCCTAACAGAGGCAGGTTGAGATCCAGGGTTACTTTTGGAAAACAAAGCAGTTTTTGGCCCCTTTAAGAGTGTAGATGGAATTTAGCACTATGCTAACAAGCCCTCGGTATATATCAGTGGTCTTCCGCCCTGGTCCTGAGGAGCCTAGTCCCACACCCCTCATTAACATCTTCTCAAAGGCCCTAATTGGCTAGAACAGTGTTAGGAGTTGGGGCAGCTTTTTGGATACAGGGTGGAAGTCATCTCTGGAAAGCAGATTTCCAGTAGGAGGGTTGGAGACCACTGGTGTAGACCCTGGTAGCATCTCTGAGTTAAGTGTCCCCTCCAACCTTTCATAACCTTTCATAAAAGTGGAAATGTGAACGTTTACAAAACAACAAGCCTTTAGCTGAAGATGGAATGAAGGACTAACCTATCGCAGGTAGAGGGCGCTAGTACAGCTACTGGAAGAGTTCCCCTCACCATGATGAATACCATCAAGTTCCCTGAAAATGCTCAAGCAGCAGGAGGGAAGAAGGAGGAAGCGTGGTAGTGTGGACTGTGCGGGTTGGAACGAAGCCCTGAGGGTGCTATTGAACTCATTTCCATTAGGTTCTTCTGAACGTCAGCTTTCACATCTAGAAAGGTTGTGAGTGTGTAGCTGTGTGTAAACACACTCACCACTGTTATTCTGAGGATGGTCATGGTTACTGTGTCCTGGCACTCCCTGGATATAAAACAGAGAGAGAATGAGAAAGAGAGAGAGTTAGAAATATATATATATATATTATTATTCTCTTAAAAACGAGTCCCCTTTGATGTACGTAACGAATTTGGCATGGACTGGATAAGCGTCTGGATGTAGCCACACCAGTGTTCAGTCACTCTTACATCTAAGACTTGGTCAGTTGGTTCCAGATTTGGTGGATGCCTTCCCTGGCACAATTCCGAGGAGAATTCCCTGTAGACTGGGATTTTAGCCACTGCTGGTAGACCTGTATGACCGTACGCTTCCATACACCTGCAGATTCAGCTACTTCCTCACACTATGGTCTTTGGCCACGCCCACATGCAGTCACTCCTTTTAGCCAATCATTAACATCTGCTCTGGAGCGTTTACCACACATGGAACGAGACATTCCCTGCACTGTAGCACCTCTTCCCAATCTATGGATCCCGTCACTCACAGCCCACAGGTATTTATAGCCCCATCATCCTCGTGTAGCGCCACCCATACCTGCACTAGTTTTTTGTTCTACATACATATATATATATATATATATATATATATATATATATATATATATATAATTTAAATCATAACTCATGCCACACATTACCACACATACCTGATGATGTCAGCAGCCTGCTCCGTGGACAAGTCTTCAACGGCAACGTTGTTGATTTTGACAAGCTGGTCACCAGGCAAGAGTTTTCCGTCTGCAGGACCACCTACACACACACACACACACACACACAAATACACACACACACACACACATACACAAACACACACACACATACATACATACATACACACAAACACACACACACACATACACACACACAAACACACAAATACACACACAAATACGCACATACACACACACACACATATACATACACACACACACACACATACACACACACACATACACACACACATACACAAACAAACATAAGACACACACACACACACACACACATACACACACACACACACAGACACATAAGACACACACACATATACACACATACACATACATACACACACACACACACACATACACACACACACACAGACACACATACACACACACACATACACATACACACACACACAAATACACACACAAATACACACATACACACAAATACGCACATACACACACACAGACACACACACACACACATACACACACACGCACACACACACACAAACAGACACACACACACACACATATATACATACACACACACACACACACACACACACACACACACACACACACACACACACACACACAGTTATGCGATTAGAGGCTAACTCTTCCTAATGCACTGTTTGTCTGGGTGTCGACTCAATCGTATCAATTACATCATCACTCATGGGATCATGGGAATCAATTTGGCTCTGTGGTTGGCCAGCATGGTTGCCTTGGTGAGGTGGGTAGGTGCTGGGAAACAGATGGTCTTGGGTGGGCTGACCCGTGCCATGTCTTCCTGATGTCCTACACCGTGAACAGTGTTCAGTTGGTCCAAAAATGACTCTAATTACTTACAAGCAAATGAATCCGGTTAATTCAGCCTCACAGAAGGACTCGGGTCGCAGACGGGTCGCTCAGTCAAAGTCGCTTCCAAGTACAACTAATTTAACTGCTTTAGGAAATCAAAGTCATCCTTTAAGGCTACACTTTTTATAGTGTACTGACTCTACAGCCAAGTAAACCTCACACAACCACCACTATTACTGTTCATATACATTACAGCTATTAATATTGTGCGTACATTATTAGTTTAATATTCTATTATTACTATAATATCATTAAATATTGTAACAATATTACATTATTACTAGAATAATGATTATCATTCATTCATTCATTCATCCATCATGTAAACCACTGAATCTCCAGGGTCAAAAGGATGCTGGAGCATACAGGGGTTGGACAATGAAACTGAAACACCTGGTTTTAGACCACAGTCATTTATTAGTATGGTGTAGGGCCTCCTTTTACCGCCAATACAGCATCAGTTGGTCTTGGGAATGACATATACTGCGTCCTGCACAGTGGTCAGAGGGATAAGCCATTCTTCTTGCAGGATAGAGGCCAGGTCACTACGTGATGCTGGTGGAGGTTCGTCCTTCTTGGTGGTATGCTGACATTACCCTGGATACCGTGGCTCTTGATACATCACAAAGACTTGCTGTCTTGGTCACAGATGCGCCAGCAAGACGTGCACCAACCATCTGTCCTCTTTTGAACTCTGGTATGTCACCCATAATGCTGTGTGCATTGCAGTATGTTGAGCAGAACTGTGCTCTTACCTGCTAACTGAACCTTCACACTCTGCTCTTACTGGTGCAATGTGCAGTTAATGAAGATTGGCCACCAGGCTGGTCCAATTTAGCCATGAGACCTCCCACACTAAAATGACAGGTGTTTCAGTTTCATTGTCCAACCCCTGTATCGCATGCTCACTGTGAGGAATTAATATTGTTATTAATATTTTATGAATATATTCCTGTGAGGAATATAAAAAGCTATATTGTCTTATTAGTAATAATATTTAACCACAACACTTCGCAAATGACGTTACTGAGTGGGCTCCTCCGATGCTGAATGTAATCCGGGTTGTTTTCATGTGATATTAGGAAAACAGACTCGGCTGGACGAAAACATGTACTACGGCTCCTGTATTGATCGCGGCTGCTGTTAGGGTCAGGTTGCTTACTGACCAGCCTAATCACCACTTTCCTTCACAAAGCCAGCGAGGCTTTTCCCATTAACTCCACACGGCCTAATGGCCGCCTAATGGCCAAATGGACTCCTACGAGCTCCACTATCAATGGATGTCTGCAGCAATGACATCATAACAGGGATTCTAATGACCTCATAATGGGGATTCTGATGATGTCATAATGGGGATTCTGGCTGCCTTATGAAGTGGAATCTAATGATGTCATTATGGGAGTTCTGATGGCTTCATAATGGGGATACTAAGCTGTCATAACGGCAGGGTGTGATGAGCTCATGATAATCGCTTATCCTGCTGGGTGACAGGAAGTCACTGGGCAGAGGGCCTGTTTATATCCACAGCCTGGAGGAGAGTGGGTGTGGGTCTGTGTGTGTACCTGCAGTGACCTCCTGCACCTGGGGTGGAGTGTGTGTGGACACAGTGAAGCCGTGGGAGTTGAGGGCGGAGTCGAATGGAATTTGAGCGGTCACTCTGATTGGACAGCTTCTCTGTTCCTGAGGACTGGTGTCAGCTGCACGTCCATCTTCAAACTGTCGCTCTCTGGAAAGAGAGAGAGAGAGAAAGAGAGAGAGAGAGAGAGAGAGGGCGAGAGAGAGAGAGAGAGAGAGAGAGAGAGAGAGAGAGAGAGAGAGAGTGAGAGAGAGATACAGAGAGAGAGAGAGATACAGAGAGAGATAATGAGAGAGAGAAAGAGAAAGAGAAATGAGAGAAAGAGAGAGAGATAATGAGAGAAAGAGAGAGAGATAAAGAGAGAGGGATAATGAGAGAGAGATAGAGAGAGAGAAAGCGAGAGAGATAATGAGAGAAAGATAATGAGAGAAAGAGAGAGAGAGATAAAGAGAGAGAGAGAAAGCGAGAGAGATAATGAGAGAAAGAGAGATATAGAGAAAAAGAGAGAGAGAGATAAAGAGAGAGAGAGATAATGAGAGAAAGAGAGAGAGAGAGATAAAGAGAGATAGATAATGAGAGAAAGAGAGAGAGAGAGAAAGAGAGAGAGAGAGAGAAAGCGAGAGAGATAATGAGAGAAAGAGAGAGAGAGAGAAAGCGAGAGAGATAAAGAGAGAGAGAGAGAGAAAGCGAGAGAGATAATGAGAGAAAGAGAGAGAGAGAGAAAGAGAGAAAGAGAGAGGAGAGAGAGAAAGCGAGAAAGCGAGAGAGAGAGAAAGCGAGAGAGATAAAGAGAGAGAGAGAGAAAGCGAGAGAGATAATGAGAGAAAGAGAGAGAGAGAGAGAGAAAGAGAGAGAAAGAGAGAGAGAGAAAGGGAGAAAGAGAGAGAGAGAGAAAGCGAGAGAGAGACAGGAACATCTTAATTACTGGATTCTAATATTCCGAGTTGTTCAGAGAAGTCCCTTCATACGTGTCCAAGTCTGGTTTCGGGGATGCTGGTTTGTCTGGGATGCAGCCTGACCTTCAAAGGGGTCTGAGGTACAGAGCTGAAGCGCTACCTGCAGTACCAGGGGTGGTGGGTGTGGTTATTTAGTGTGTGGGTTGTACAGAGAGGATGGTAGCTACCTAACATGTGACCCAGTTGGTGAGCTAATAGCCTGCAGTTTGTTTTCATACATGTCATTTAAAGACAACGACTCCTAACAACCACCTGGAAGACTGGATTATGGTTCAATGAGGCCCTAACGCTTATCAGTCAAAGAAGCTGCTGGTGTTCTCAGAAAAATGGAAGCAGGAACTTTGTAGAAAAATGACCATGCTAATTATCTGAAGTTATTGGGAGGACTAGCATGCAACGATCCGAACACACACCTGCTGGTGGAGTCTCTGGAGCGGCGTAGCCAGCGTCCCACCACCTGCTCCACTCTGCTGGTCCTGCGTGACGGAGAGCGGCTGCGGTCCCGCTCCTCCATTTAGCTACACAAACAAACACAGACACACACACAGAGGTCAAAGGTTAGGTAGAGTGCTATTAAGAAGCTCACCCTGGAACTGTATTAGCTGGAAGCAAAAAGGTACAATCCAGTGCTCCTATTAGTGATGTAAAGAGCTTCACAGTAATCAAATACACTCCGCAGGAAGGGAATCATTATTGGCTCATACAGTATCAGTCTACATATGTTAATGAGCTCACCACACAATAACTGAGTGTTTAGTGGGGTAGTAACTGCAGGCTCCTGCAGATGGCGCTGCACAAGGATGATAGGGCTATGAATCCCTGTGAGGTGTGAGTGACGGGATCCATAGTTTGGGAGGAGGTGCTACAGTGCAGGGAATGTCTCGTTCCATGTGTGGTAAATGGCTCCAGAGCAGATGTTAATGATTGGCTAAAAGGAGGGACTGCATGTGGGTGTGGCCAAAGACCATAGTGTGAAGGAAGTAGCTGAATCTGCAGGTGTATGGAGGCGTACGGCCGTATGGGTCTACCAGCAGTGGCTAAAATCCCAGTTTACAGGGAATTCTCCTCAGAATTGGGCCAGGGAAGGCCTCCACCAAATCTGGCCCAACTGACAAAGTCTTTAGGACAAGAGTGACTGAACATTGATGTGGCTACATCCAGAAACCTGTCCAGTCCATGCCAGATCCAGTCACAGCTGTTATTGGTGCTGGATGGAGGTGCTACATGCTGTGATAAGCTTCTATATCTAATTTCATTAATGAAGGTTATTAATGATGGTAATCATTAACTATTGTACAGTATACACTTATTAACAATCTCATATTCGCACATTGGACTTCTCCAATCTCCAGTACAAAACCAATGAAGCCATCTTCAGACATCAATCATATCTTATCCGACTGAGGTCTAAGTGTGCCTTTAATTTCGGACCCAACTACCGTTTTAACGCACTGCATTACAATAATGTCCATAGGTCTGATCTGGCTATTGGCTTCTAGTGTTTGTTAGCCACATAGCTCCAGCGCTAACCCAAAGAACCAAAATCTGGACACCAAACAATCTGGGCTGACTGACTAGGTAAGTGGAAAATGATGAACTACTCTCAGAACCATGGACTGACCACGCCAGGTTGACGGTATTCTGGTTTTTCAAATTAAAGGCCAGCAGGATGGTATTGGGCTGTCTGTGGTCAGCAAATGTCAACATGAACGCAAAGCTACGTGTTTCTAAAAGCCATTTTAGGCCACTTTAAAAACCCAACTGGACCAGTTTGAGGTCCATCATGCAGACTTCATGTCTTGGCCAATCAGGACAAAGTGGGAAAACTATGTATTTGATTTAGCGTCAGCCTCTTCCTTCGCCTTTCTGGCTATTCGGGCGTTTCCTTGGGGCTGGTAATGGACATTGACGTTCTGATGAAAAATGGCTCTGTAAGAAAGTGGTTACGTGCGATGCTGCGCTGAAATGGGCCCCAGTGAGTCTGATGAGTGGCCGGCCATATAATTAGTGTTTACCGCAGCATGTGTGGCTACAATACACAACGCGCTACACAACACTGTGGTGCGGCAAATTGCTTCCTGATGGGGATGGAGCGCACTGGGCCCTATCATCCCACATCCCAATGGGGCAAAACAAGAGACAGCATGGTGCCCCATGGCAGAGATAGAGAGACAGAAAGAGAGAGAGAGAGAGAGAGAGAGAGAAAGGGGCAGGGGGAGGAATCCCTACTGATCATGACTCATGGCCTTATTGCATTCTCGGGTTTCACGAAATCTGGCCTGCCACATCCGTCCCATCTGTCTCGCCGCCGCCGCCGGCATCATTACCATTATCAGTCACACACTCCTCCATCTCACTTCCTACTTCTCATTCTCAGTATTAGCGGCTAATATCAAAGGCGTCTCTGTCAGTACGTCCAGAATTGATGTCCGTGGCACGCAACTACTCAACGCCTTGGTGTTCACTGTCCTTACTAAGCCACCGTATTGCGTTTACTGTAATCCTCCCACAGTGCATCAGCTGACTGGCCGAGCGCTGCCCTGCTGCATTACGTGAACCGGCTTGTGCTTCAGAGCTCTTCCAGGTAACGGGGAGGTGACCAGAAATCCCCAAATCCCTTCCTCTGATCATCTCCTTAAAGATGAGCTAAACATGGCCAGCTCTTCTCCTTCCCTCCTTTCACCCCTCTCTCTCTTTCTGTGGGAATAGACTAACGGCCGATAGACAGAAACACCTGTGGATGTCTCAGATCTGTAGCAAGTGTGGAGCCTGATGTCCTCCTCTCTCTCAAAGCACTGGTTATCTAACAGGGATAGTTTTGGTGGTCTCCCAGGTGGTTGTTAGGAGTCCTGATCTTTTCCTGCTAACTGTTCCTTTTCCTGGAAGACTTGAGGATAGGGTTTATGGGCTGGGCTTGACCTCAGATAACGGGAAAACTAGGCTAGCCGTACGGTTGTGATGCAGGCTAATGCACACTCGTCGTCAAAAGAATAGTTGCACAAATAGCAGAAGGAATCAGCCGACAGGAATGAAACTTGGTGGGTTGGTTTAGCATCATGAGACACGCCAATGACTTAAGTTTCACCCTCAGTGACACATGTGACGTAAGCAAGGACAGGCCCTATTGCTGTACCTGACTGACCCAACAGCCACGATTGTGGATTCAGTGAGCAGTGATGCCTCAATGAGTCATTCAGAGTGCCAGCACCTTTGGTAAACGGCTGGACAATGCAGGACTACATGCACACAGACCGTTACAATGACTGTCCTTTACACCACGTCACCATCACCAAAGACTGCAGTGGTGTCATGCCAGACTATCATGAGTGACTCAGAATGGCAGCAGGTCATCTTCATTGACCAGTCCCGCTTTAGTCTTGGCGGAGACGCCCAAATTCCCACCGATATACGAACATCTGAAGAGACTGACCAATGGCTTTTCCTAAGGAGTGAGTCAGTTCTGTCCTATATACACCCTAAAGAATGTAGAGCAGTAGTGAGCGGTAGCGTTGATGGATGGACGGAGGGGTGCTTTCATGGTCCACATGTTTGAAATTTGGACATATCATAATTTTTTTTTTACCAGATTTTTGGAGAAACGCTTTGGTGGGCCTCCATGCTTGTAATTATTATCAGGTGGGTCTTGGTAGACACTAGTGTCCAGTAGACACTACAGGTCACTTTTCACAATTGCTGTGGACTCTCTGGACCCACTCATCCATGTGGAAGACACTCCTAACCGATTTGGCTATGAATCCATCCTTGCAGATCTCGTACACCCATACATGCCGATGATCTTCCCTGGGGCGGACGGGATCTTCCAGCAAGACAGTACGGCACGTCACACGGCTAGAAATGTCCGACACTGGTTGGAAGAGCATGACCAAGACTTCCAGGTACTACCCTGGTCCCCTGATTCCCCAGACTTGATCCCAATTGAGCATCTGTGGGAACATCTTGATCATGGTGTTGCTCCAGATACCTGTGACCACCTACCAGGACCATATGGAATCACTCCCAGCCCGTCTGCGCATGGTGGTTACTCTAGATATTAGCTGGTGGTCATAATAATGTGACTCCACTGTGTATTTTGGTGAGGAAACACAACAAAGGCATTGGGTTCATCAGCTGTACAGCTCTGCGGATGCACCAGATAGAGATTGGGTTGGTGAACACACCCCTTTAACACTAGAGGATCACTTTGATTCCAAGTTGGCTTACCCCCTGCGTTTAACAGTGCAGGCCCACTTAAAGCTTTCACTGATGCTAGCTTTGATGCTAGCTGCTGGAGGTGTGCAGCATATGGAGGGTGACAGCAATGCACACATACAGGGATTATTGTAAATCTGTCCCTCACAGGATCAACAGAAGGACCTGGAAGTTCAGCTAAGGACGTAATAGGGGAGACTCCTTTCAGTCTAGTTAACAATCAGCAGCAGCCCTTAACTCCCTCGCTACGCCTCTAGCTGTCTGACCCTGTTCCTCCCTCCCTATCCGTATGCCTCTTTTTCTCTCCCTCCCAGTCCTGCTTCCTCCCACTCTCTCAATCAGATTAGAGGGCCCCAAAGTGAGGTGTAATTCCCTTTATGCCCTCGCTGCTCTGTAAAACGGTCTGAGAGAGAAAGGCTATCACTGAGGTCTAATGGCTTCACCATCACTAGGGTTAGCGCTACTGGGAACTGCCCACCACTGATGTTACACTGTGGTGTCTACCTTTCATTCATCGCTTGAGTAACGTAAAGCTGGTGTTGAAGCCCAGCTAGCCGAAGTGTTGCTAGCCACTGTGGTTAATGCTAAAACCTTTAAAACCCATTAGCTGTTCATGTGTTCAGGGTGGTCATCCTCTACTTCCTAACATCCTGTGTTCCCAGCACCCTACGCCCTAAGTACCCTATGCTTCCAGGATCTTATGGTTCAAGCATCTTATGATCCCAGCACCCTATGCTCCCAGGGTCATGTCTTTCCAGCACCCTATGCTCCCAGGATCATGTCTTTCCACCACCCTATATTCCCAGCACCCTATGCTCCCAGGGTCATGTGTTTCCAGCACCCTATACTCCCAGCACTCCATGCTCCCAGGGTCATGTGTTTCCAGCACCCTATGCTCCCAGCACCCTATGCTCCCAGGGTCATGTGTTTCCAGCACCCTATGCTCCCAGCACCCTATGCTCCCAGGGTCATGTGTTTCCAGCACCCTATGCCCCCAGTACCCTATGCTCCCAGGGTCATGTCTTTCCACCACCCTATGCCCCCAGTACCCTATGCTCCCAGGGTCATGTGTTTCCAGCACCCTATGCTCCCAGGGTCATGTGTTTCCAGCACCCTATGCTCCCAGGGTCATGTCTTTTCACCACCCTATGCTCCCAGCATCCTATGCTCCCAGGGTCATGTGTTTCCAGCACCCTATGCCCTCAGCACTCTATGCTGCCAGGGTCATGTGTTTTCAGCACCCTATGCTCCCAGCACCCTATGTTCCCAGTACCCTATGCCCCCAGCACCCTATGCTCCCAGGGTCATGTTTCTCCACCACCCTATATTCCCAGCACCCTATGCTCCCAGGGTCATGTTTCTCCACCACCCTATATTCCCAGCACCCTATGCTCCCAGGGTCATGTGTTTCCAGCATCCTATGCTCCCAGGGTCATGTGTTTCCAGCACCCTATGCTCCCAGCACCCTATGTTCCCAGTACCCTATGCCCTCAGCACTCTATGCTGCCAGGGTCATGTGTTTTCAGCACCCTATGCTCCCAGCACCCTATGTTCCCAGTACCCTATGCCCCCAGCACCCTATGCTCCCAGGGTCATGTCTTTCCACCACCCTATGCTTCCAGTACCCTATGCTCCCAGGGTCATGTTTCTCCACCACCCTATATTCCCAGCACCCTATGCTCCCATGGTCATGTGTTTCCAGCACCCTATGTCCCAAGCACCCTATGCTCCCAAAGCCATAAGTTTCCAGCATCCTGTATTTCCAGCAATCAATGCTCCCAGCACCCTATGCTTCCGGTACCCTATGCTCCCAGCACCCTATGCTTCCGGTACCCTATGCTCCCAGCACCCTATGCTTCCGGTACCCTATGCTCCCAGCACCCTTTGCTTCCGGTACCCTATGCTTCCAGCACTCTATGCTTCCGGTACCCTATGCTTCCGGTACCCAATGCTTCCGGTACCCTATGCTTCCGGTACCCTATGCTTCCAGCACCCTATGTTCCCAACACGGATGAAAAACTGGTAAAATACAGGAACAAGGATAAACTGCAGTGCACAGGAAGGAAGAGGGAACAGTAAACAGGTTTCCATCCAAACACATGACCTGTAACCCTGGAAACAGCACCTGAAATAAAAACAGATCCTCTATAGCATTGCTGAAATACAGGCTCATGAGTAAGACTGAGTAGGTTTTGAGAAATATGATCGGATACAGAACTGATAATATGATGCATGATCCCAGCTGGAAATGCACAAAGATACCATACTACTACGCTCCCATGGCTACAATCATAGCTCCTCATGAGAATAGGACATCCATACCTCTATGGAACTGTGTAAGCTGAACGGATTAGTTAACAGGCCATTGGTAACAACTTGTCATTATCTTTCCAAGTAATTCAGTCCAAGAGCTGCTTAATTAAGGTAAGAAGCGCTGAGACACTCATAGCAATAAACATAAGACAAAGAGCACAGGAATCCAAACGACAAGAACCAGGGCTCTTTTGCTGAGTAGCTTTAAGGCGTAGGTCGAGAAGGTAGGACCCTCTCCGCTGAAGCTTATATCAAGTGATGGTATTGCTTCCCTGAAATTTCATAAGTGATACAGTGCAACTCCAATCACTGTCATATTAAAGGGCACTGTCACCGTCCATTTGAAGGACATTATATCCTTTCCCATAATCACATCTTACAGACATGACCTCAAAGAACTATAGATCTGTGCAGCTAAATGTATCATCAAGCAGAAAATTGCACAGTATCAACAACAGAAACCTCTACAAAGGTAGGACCTTAGAGAACATAGGACCTTAGGAAGGTAGGACCTTAGAGAACATAGGACCTTAGGAAGGTAGGACCTTAGAGAACATAGGACCTTAGGAAGGTAGGACCTTAGGATGGTAGGACCTTAGGAAAGTAGGGCATTAGGATGGTAGGACCTTAGGATGGTAGGACCTTAGAGAACATAGGACCTTAGGAAGGTAGGAACGTAGAGAACATAGGACCTTAGGATGGTAGGACCTTAGGAAGGTAGGACCTTGGGAAGGTAGGACCTTAGGAAGGTAGGGCCTTAGAAAGGTAGGACCTTGGGAAGATAGGACATAAGGGACACAGAATCTTACAGAGTTAGGACCATGGAGAACATAGGACCTTAGGAAGGTAGGGCCTTAGAGAACATAGGACCTTAGAAAGGTAGGACACTAGAAAAGTAGGACCTTAGGAAGGTAGGACCATAGGTAGGTAGGACCATAGAGAACATAGGACCTTAGGAAGGTAAGACCTTAGGAAGATAGGTCCTTAGGAAGGTAGGACCTTAGAAAGGTAGGACCATAGGAAGATAGGTCCTTAGGAAGGTAGGTCCTAAGGAAGGTAGGACCTTAGAAAGGTAGAACCTTAGAAAGGTAGGACCATAGGTAGGTAGGACCATAGAGAACATAGGACCTTAGGAAGATAAGACCTTAGGAAGGTAGGACCTTAGGAAGGTAGGACCTTAGGAATGTAGGATCATAGGAAGGTAGGACCATAGAGAACACAGGACCTTAGGAAGATAGGTCCTAAGGAAGGTAGGACCTTAGAAAGGTAGAACCTTAGAAAGGTAGGACCATAGGAAGGTGGGACCACAGAGAACACAGGACCTTAGGAAGGTAGGGCCTTAGAGAACACAGGACCTTAGAAAGGTAGGACACTAGAAAAGTAGGACCTTAGGAAGATAGGACCATAGAGAACATAGGACCTTAGGAAGGTAGGACCTTAGGAATGTAGGATCATAGGAAGGTGGGACCATAGAGAACACAGGACCTTAAGAAAGTAGGACCTGGGGGAATCCCTGGATGAGATTGTTAAACCTGATGAGTTCTAATCACGGCGAAAGTGAAAGGTCCAGTGAGACACGCAGTAGACAACAGAGGAGACGCTCTAATACTCTCGATCACTTTCACACAAGCTTAGCCAGAAGCTTAGAAACCCCACTCTACTGCGTCAAAACCAGGGTACGCCATGTGGCTGGACACAGGAGCAGCAGCCGTGTTGACAGACAGAGCTGTTAGATAACAGTACTCAACAACTTAACACCGTTAGCTTGGGGCCAGTGTGTTGATTCATGCTAACATAAGCCTTTATTACTAGGGTTAGCTACATTAGCCTCATAGCCTCAGTGCTAAACTACGGAATCAAAATCCAGACAGCCAACAGAACTTAGCTGGGTCATTTTACAGGGCTGTGTCCAGCTACATATGCTCAGACTGAAAGAGACGGTGGCAGGCAGGCAGGCAGCCAGGCAGGCAGGCAGGCAGGCAGGCAGGCAGGCGACCCCGGGGTTGCAGAAGGATAGAGTAATTGGATTAAGCTGTTAGGGAGTGTCACTGCGTCACACGCCCTGAGCCGATCACAACGGCTCACACACTCACTCTTGTGCACTTCCGCACTCACACACATACACTTACCCCGGAGTGTGTTGGGTATGTGTCAGGGCTCCATCAGAGAGGAAATGTGCCTTCCCCTGCACCATCAGCTTGATGTCCTTCCTTCTCCATTAGTAACAGTGTCCACTGCTCGTTCCACGGCTTTCACATCAGTGCTTCAGTCCGCGAAGCCCAACACAAACCCGGACCATGGGGTCTAATAACCACTCCGCAGGTCTGATGTTATTCAGTAGCCTGATCCAGGGCATGTGTGTAAGCTCAGCAGACAGCCAGCACTACATCACTGCATGTTCTTTAGGTGGAGAAGCCTGCTTCATTCGATTATTACACTCGGACTGGGCATCCACTTACCACCACTAACCTCCACTCGATCTTATCCTCCCTGGATTGATTTCAGCAGCTCACCAAATGCATTCCGCCTATACAGCAGTGCATCGGCCCGTTTCCTGTCGCACACAGTCTTTCAGATCCATTAGGAATAAAATCCAAGGAAGTTCTTGTCTTTCTTATGGCCATCCGCGCCCACGCTAATGCCTCTCCGTCACTTCCAGGGAAGACGGGCCTCGCTCCTGCACAAACCAGCACAAAACATGTCACACGGTTGAACAGACACTCCTAGATCAAGACTAAAGTGCCCTAATAAGCTGTAGGGCTTCACCACATATGTGTGTGCCCATGTTTGATGTGCCACAGCCCTGTAATGAAGTAAAGGCCTCTCCCTCTCATTAGCATCAGCACCACCGAGGCTTATTTACATACTCAGATGGGGCCGAGTATAGCGACAAAAGCATTGAGCCCAGCGTGCATAATAGGAGGCATTTGTGGTGTTGTTTTATGTGTGAGGAAGGAACAGCTCGCCATTCAAATAGGGCTACAGGGCTTTAGGGAGAAGGAGATCATTTTAAGGGAGCGACAGAATGGGACAGGATGTGGAGGTGCAGTCAGACAGCTGAAGGTGGAGAGCTTCATGGTGTACAGTTTCACCCTATGTGCTATTTTAGTCCCGGTCAGCCACAGTCAGGCTCTTTCTCTTCTAAACCTGAGATAAAACTCACTGTACAGTGACTAAGGCTAATGCTGTAAGATCTAACAGCTAGCTCTGAGATCTAACTCTAACAGCTAGCTCTGAGATCTAACTCTAACAGCTAGCTCTGAGATCTAACTCCAACAGCTAGCTCTGAGATCTAACTCCAACAGCTAGCTCTGAGATCTAACTCCAACAGCTAGCTCTGAGATCTAACTCTAACAGCTAGCTCTGAGATCTAACTCTAACAGCTAGCTCTAAGAGCTAACTCTAACAGCTAGCTCTGAGATCTAACTCTAACAGCTAGCTCTGAGATCTAACTCTAACAGCTAGCTCTAAGAGCTAACTCTAACAGCTAGCTCTAAGCTCTGAGATCTAACTCTAACAGCTAGCTCTAAGAGCTAACTCTAACAGCTAGCTCTGAGATCTAACTCTAACAGCTAGCTCCGAGATCTAACTCTAACAGCTAGCTCTAAGGTCTAACTCTAACAGCTAGCTCTAAGAGCTAACTCTAACAGCTAGCTCTACAATCTAACTTTAACAGCTAGCTCTAAGCTCTGAGATCTAACTCTAACAGCTAGCTCTGAGATCTAACTCTAACAGCTAGCTCTGAGATCTAACTCTAACAGCTAGCTCTAAGAGCTAACTCTAACAGCTAGCTCTGAGATCTAACTCTAACAGCTAGCTCTGAGATCTAACTCTAACAGCTAGCTCTAAGATCTAACTGTAACGGCTAGCTCTAAGATCTAACTCTAACGGCTAGCTCTACAATCTAACTCTAACGGCTAGCTCTGAGATCTAACTCTAACAGCTAGCTCTGAGATCTAACTCTAACGGCTAGCTCTGAGATCTAACTCTAACAGCTAGCTCTGAGATCTAACTCTAACAGCTAGCTCTAAGGTCTAACTCTAACAGCTAGCTCTGAGATCTAACTCTAACAGCTAGCTCTGAGATCTAACTCTAACAGCTAGCTCTGAGATCTAACTCTAACAGCTATCTCTGAGATTTGACTCTAACGGCTAGCTCTGAGATCTAACTCTAACAGCTAGCTCTGAGATCTAACTCTAACGGCTAGCTCTGAGATCTAACTCTAACAGCTAGCTCTGAGATCTAACTCTAACAGCTAGCTCTAAGAGCTAACTCTAACAGCTAGCTCTGAGATCTAACTCTAACAGCTAGCTCTGAGATCTAACTCTAACGGCTAGCTCTAAGGTCTAACTCTAACAGCTAGCTCTGAGATCTAACTCTAACAGCTAGCTCTGAGATCTAACTCTAACAGCTAGCTCTGAGATCTAACTCTAACGGCTAGCTCTAAGGTCTAACTCTAACAGCTAGCTCTGAGATCTAACTCTAACAGCTAGCTCTGAGATCTAACTCTAACAGCTAGCTCTGAGATCTAACTCTAACGGCTAGCTCTAAGGTCTAACTCTAACAGCTAGCTCTGAGATCTAACTCTAACAGCTAGCTCTGAGATCTAACTCTAACAGCTAGCTCTGAGATCTACCTCTAACGGCTAGCTCTGAGATCTGACTCTAACGGCTAGCACTGAGATCTAACTCTAACAGCTAGCTCTGAGATCTAACTCTAACAGCTAGCTCTGACATCTACCTCTAACAGCTAGCTCTGAGATCTGACTCTAACGGCTAGCTCTGAGATCTACCTCTAACAGCTAGCTCTGAGATCAGACTCTAACAGCTAGCTCTGAGATCAGACTCTAACAGCTAGCTCTAAGGTCTAACTCTAACAGCTAGCTCTGAGATCTAACTCTAACAGCTAGCTCTGAGATCTAACTCTAACAGCTAGCTCTGACATCTACCTCTAACAGCTAGCTCTGAGATCTAACTCTAACAGCTAGCTCTAAGGTCTAACTCTAACAGCTAGCTCTGAGATCTGACTCTAACGGCTAGCTCTGAGATCTGACTCTAACGGCTAGCTCTGAGATCTAACTCTAACAGCTATCTCTGAGATCTGACTCTAACAGCTATCTCTGAGATCTGACTCTAACGGCTAGCTCTGAGAGCTAACTCTAACAGCTAGCTGTAAGACCTAACTCTAACAGCTAGCTTTAAGAGCTAACTCTAACAGCTAGCTCTGAGATCTAACTCCAACAGCTAGCTGTAAGACCTAACTCTAACAGCTAGCTCTAAGATCTAACTCCAACAGCTAGCTGTAAGACCTAACTCTAACAGCTAGCTTTAAGAGCTAACTCCAACAGCTAGCTGTAAGACCTAACTCTAACAGCTAGCTCTGAGATCTAACTCTAACGGCTAGCTCTGAGATCTAACTCTAACGGCTAGCTCTGAGATTTAACTCTAACGGCTAGCTCTGAGATTTAACTCTAACGGCTAGCTCTGAGATTTAACTCTACTGGCTAGCTCTGAGATTTAACTCTAACGGCTAGCTCTGAGATTTAACTCTAACGGCTAGCTCTGAGAGCTAACTCTAACGGCTAGCTCTGAGAGCTAACTCTAACGGCTAGCTCTGAGAGCTAACTCTAACAGCTAGCTCTGAGATCTGACTCTAACAGCTAGCTCTGAGATCTAACTCAAACAGCTAGCTCTGAGATCTAACTCTAACAGCTAGCTCTGAGACCTAACTCTAACAGCTAACTCTAAGTTCTAACTAGTTTTTAATCTCCTCACAAATTCACAGACTTTTATTTTAGAAAATTAACTGACACATATCACAAACAGCTGAGAGAATAAAAATAAGACTTGCCTTAAAATATAAATTATATAAATATAAAGGTCTTGTTGGAAAATGTTGTTGCTGACACTAAGAAAAGTATCTATTTAACTAGAAAACCAAAAGAAGAAATGAGGGAAAGTAAAAATAAATAAATTGGACTCTGAGTAATGAAAAGCTCCATAGGCTGCTTAACCACCGGTTGGCTGCCTGAAAGATATTGAGAAAAAGCCCAGTGGACCACCAGCTTTGCCATCAGTGGGCCAACAGTGGACCTATATCCCCTCACTATCAGGGTAAAGCAAGACATATTAACTCAATATCATTTTACATGCCAAGACGTCTTTTTTGCAGTGCTACTTTAGCTGAAAGAGAGGTGGGCAGTAACTCAGTAAATGTTATTGGTTTGTGTACATAAGTAGTTTTTGTGTATCTGTACTTTACTGAAGTGCTTCCATTCCGGACCACTTTGTACTTTAACTCCACCACATTTCAAACTCAGCTATCTTACTGTTAACTCCACTACATTACGGGGGATTAGTTGTCCCTTTCGGCTCAAGCTTATTCATGGATTTATAGCATCCATGGAAATGTCCATTTCAGGGCAGGACTACATCAAGGACCACCTGGAGGACGGTAGGGAAAGCAGGACGGGCTCAGTGACCAGATCAGACATATTGTTCCTGATTTGGTGGGTAAAAAGACCACCATATAGAAACATGTACACACACACTCGTGACTGGAGAGCTTCTTTTTCTGAATGTATACCTACATCATTTCCTCTTATAGTAAATGTGTTTTGGCTGGTTTATATTTATGAACAGAGACCTACAGATCCAGTACAGTAAAGGAGAAACTCATCTGTCAACCTGTTTTTTAAAAAGTGATTTTATAGTTCTAGCTAATGGAACCTGTTCTCCTTCAGTGTTCTGTGCTGATGATGATTTGAATAGACCCCAGTGTCAGACTAATGAAAGACTTAAGTACATCTGAAGGTACATACTTTAGTACTGTTACTCTCCATACTTAAGTACATCTGAAGGTACATACTTTAGTACTGTTACTCTCCATACTTAAGTACATCTGAAGGTGCATACTTTAGTACTGTTACTCTCCATACTTAAGCACATATGAAGGTACATACTTTAGTACTGTTACTCTACATCTGAAGGTACATACTTTAGTACTGTTACTCTCCATACTTAAGTACATCTGAAGGTACATACTTTAGTACTGTTACTCTCCATACTTAAGTACATCTGGAGATAAATACTTTAGTACTGTTACTCTCCATACTTAAGTACATCTGAAGGTGCATACTTTAGTACTGTTACTCTCCATACTTAAGTACATCTGAAGGTACATACTTTAGTACTGTTACTCAACATACTTCAGTACATCTGAAGGTACATACTTTAGTACTGTTACTCTCCATACTTCAGTACATCTGAAGGTACATACTTTAGTACTGTTACTCTCCATACTTCAGTACATCTGAAGGTACATACTTTAGTACTGTTACTCTCCATACTTAAGCACATATGAAGGTACATACTTTAGTACTGTTACTCTCCATACTTAAGTACATCTGAAGGTACATACTTTAGGACTGTTACTCTCCATACTTAAGTACATCTGAAGGTACATACTTTAGTACTGTTACTCTCCATACTTAAGTACATCTGAAGGTACATACTTTAGTACTGTTACTCTCCATACGTAAGTACATCTGAAGGTACATACTTTAGTACTGTTACTCCAGTGAAGGACTAAAGGGAGGAACTTCTACTGACAGCGGTGGAATATTTTACCCTGGGGATCTATACTTTTTTTGGCCTAACTACACATTATTTCATCCATGATCAGATTCCGTCTCTACTGGCTGCTTTCATTTGGAGCCTGAGGGAAAACTATGGGAAAACTATCAGACAGTTATTAATAATAATGCCTTGGTTGTGCTGGTGATGCTATGTTGCTAACTCGCTACTTTAGGTAGCGGTGTTTTTGCTGATAAATCTATAGGAAGGATTATAGTGCCATATTAGTAATAACGATTAGCCTTAGTTAGCGGTTAGGTGAAGAGACTTTAGAGACTCTAGTGTCTCTCAGTCCACCAGTCTTTAATAGAAGCTCATTAATTAGTCGGACCCTGATGTCGAATATAAGCTATATATGTATTGTATATGTACAGTCTATAATGAGACACCCCCAGAAGATGATAACTCAGTTACAGTCTGGTAACTGCAGCTGTTAGCATCCGTTAGCATAACACAAGGCCATGAGGTAATAAGACACCCTCAGAGGAGTTTTACTGAGAAAACACAGTCTGGTGCCAAAGAGTCTCTTGCCATCCATTCCACTCCCTCTTTTCATCTTCAGTTAGCATAACATAAACAAGATATTAAGACGAGCTGAGAGCTGAAACTAGAAACCAAGGATTTTGCCTACAGTATATGTTATCTTAGTCACAGTCTGGCCCTGTGTCCCTCTTTTTGTCCTAAACCTGAGGAAATACAGTGATTCATGCTACACGTTTGGCAGAAATGCTAAGCTAACTTGCTACCTGAAGTAAAGAATTCAGAGTTAATTAGCAAAAGCTTGCAGACAGAATGCAGGTTTAGACAGTCAAAACTGTTAGCATTAGTTAGCATAAGGATACAAGATAACAAGACGCCTTCTGAAGAGGGTTTTAAAATAAAGATTTGCCCTAAATCACATTATTAGGACCACAGTCTGAAGCCAAAAGGCCACCTTGTCTGGGTAAAACTGAGGGAACACTGATGCTAATCATTTGACAGAAATGTTTTGCTAACTAGCGACCCATGCTAACATTTTAAAAGATACATAGATGATAGAACATTGAATTTTAAATAAAGAGGGTGTTAGCTGTTAGCAACCATAACTGCTAGCATCCCAGGAGCCTCCATGGAAAGCTAGTTTTTGCTTCAGTTATCGTCCAGAAATTCCCATACTAGTCTTAGCACTGTCAGTGAGCAACTTATAACACAACACATCACAGCGTTCATCTACATTTATGCTACGGTATTTAGCAGTACAGTTTATAGCATGGCTGATATGCCAGTCTTTGCTGACCCGTTCGGGGCCTTCGGCTAAGTCACATTAACAAGTCTGACTTGGGGACGCTCAGTGACGGACGGTAATGGATCTGTTCTGAATCCTTTAATGCTATTTACACAGAAAAGTCTATCCAGTGTGGGCTGCACAAAGCCGCACACAAAGAAAAAGGGAAGACTGGTGCGGCGGTCCGGGTATGGCGAGGGGGGAAAAGAGAGAAAGCGTGCAGGCTTAGTGTAGTCCCCTCTGCCCATTTTCTGCTCCGTGCTGTTGAATAATTAATACGTCCTGTGCAAAGACAGAGTGAACGCAGCACACTCTCTTTCTCCTTCCTCTCTTTTATTCTTCCTCTGTCGCTCTTTTCTTTCATGTAGCCCTGGTATCTCCTTCTCCTGAGTCTCTTATAGCCCTCTCGTTCCACACGTGCTTTCTGTCTCTGTCTGTTTCTCAGTTGCCCTCACGTGAAACTTCGATTGGCAAGCCCTGTATACCAAAACAAGGCCCCTACAGGAATAACGGCTGTGAATCATTTAACAAATGACGCCACACCGCTTGGTTTGGAGTTGCGTAATGGTGGGACGCAGAAGCCATGGAAAGGGTTTGTTGTGCTGGAGGGGGAAGCTCTTAAAAAGCAGCCGGATGTAGCCTTATAGCCTGCATAAGCTAACAATGCAAACACATAAGCATGGCTGGGCTTGTGAAGGTCCTTTGCCCTTCCTTCTCTCTCTATGCTGAGGTTTCCCAATGCAGCCCAGTACAAGGACCCCTGGTTAAGGGGTTGGGCCTTTGGTGAAGGAGGCTCTCACTAGCAAGCTAGCTGGTTTCCACTAAGGCAGCTGACGGAATTCAACATCTGATCTTGGGTTCTTGTAAACCCTTGGATTGAAATTTCAATATTCATCAGTACATGTGACCCTGGTGGAATAACCCGTACAGTCCAGACTGGGTGGTCACCAGCAAAACCAGCATATGTTGCGTGTTGAATGCTGGTGTGCTGGTCAGCAGCGATGGAAGTTAATATATTGGTCACCAGCATGTTGGGTTTTAATGCCGGTGTAGTCCAGCATTTCATATTTCCATAACTTGAACACTTAATATGTGCTTAAGCTCCGCCCACAGGGATGGCCATTGGCTCGTGAGCCTCTAAAGATGTTGATTAATTGGTTCCCTCCCAAAACGTCAGGGCTTATTAGGGCGTGCTTGATGTACATGATATGTCAATGAGGTACTGGCAAGTTGGCGCTTGATTTCACTCACCGAAGTCTGTTTTTCATTCACGCTCAAATCTCCATCCATTTCAAGGTCGTACAAAGTTTCCTGAATCAGACGCAGGGTTTTGTACGTCATTGAGCTGGTTTTGCTGTTGACTAGCCATGCTGGTTTCTCAATCAGCACTTTCATTTAGTCTATTATTAAGTCTATTATTATGAAAGCCCTTCAGTGAATAGCTGAATGGAATGCTTCCTCCATTCCGTTCTCCGTAGAAGAAGAGAGAGACAAAAAAAGAGGGAGGGGGTGACCTACAGAGTGCATGGCCATCAATAATACATCTAGATAATGCTGCTGCACCACTCACACAACAACAGAAAGAGAGAGGGAGAGAGAGTGAAAGAAGGAGTGAGTGAGAAGTGGATGAAACTGTTGGTGAAACAACAGAATAAGACTCCGAAAGGCAGGAAAGACATAGATAAAGAGAGGTGAAAAGAGGACAGCGATGACTATGTAAATGTCTTGGGGTGACCAGCATACCAGCATGAAAAACAACTGGTGCTGGTTTTACTGGTGATTAGCGAAATGTGATCGTTAGCATTGGTGCTATATGGGCTGCGTAGTGTAGGTAATCATCCCATTACCTACACTACGTCTCTCACTCACACACATACTCACTCTCTCTCACATACACATATGGTCAGCTAGCATCCGTCTGTTAGCCAGCATGACGTAGGAGTTTATTTTAGAACAGCCGAGAGCCTGAAATAATCTCATCAAGGCCCGTTCACAAGTAATGTCTACCTAACTAGCGTTTTTTAGATTGCATAGCAATGCTATGTGCCATACTGAACATTTTGGCATGGCTTACACACTTGGCAGTGCATCCTTATAGAAAGTCTGTTCCCTCGGCGGCCATCTTTGCAACACAGGCAGACGGTTATTCCCAGGCATACAAGACCAGACTCCTATCTCTTGAAAAGGCCAAAGAGACTAAATAAATCTCAAAGCTGAAGGTCAGTTGAGCTCACCGATAAAACCTGATACATGCCTCATAAACGGTTTGCAGTGTTCGACTCGATGAGGCACAGAGAACATGCTCTCTCAGCTCAATCTAGGCTAACTGCACAATGTCAGGATGACTCATGGAGGCATCACTGCCCGCTGAATGTCCACAATCGTGGCTGTTGGGTCAGTCAGGTACAGCGATAAGGGCCATCCTTGCTGAATCATAGCTTGAAACATTTGCATGTCAAACCTACCTACCAAATTTCAATCCTGCTGGTTGATTCCTTCTGGGTGCATCTATTTGTGCAACTACAGTGAGTGTAGATAGGCTGATATCTTTTGAATGATAGTGTCTATAATCGGTAGGGTCTACACTATACACCGAATTGAATGTGTCAAAGTAAGCAGAAGAGTAGGCCCATGCCCCAGAATGGGATGTCCGCATACTTTTGGCCATATAGCATACGTAGTAGGAAATTTGCCACAATGTAAAGCTTTAAAAGAGATCAAAGGTCATTTTCTTTGGCGTATAACATTGTCCAGTCTGGCTAGAAAGGTAGGCTGCAGTAGAAGGAGAAGAAGTGTATGAATATAAATCTATGTAATGATTCATAAACATGCAAGTAAGATAAGAAACATGCACAGCTGTCACATGGGGTTCAAGACGAGGAGGCAGGATATAAGTGCAAGGGTTTAATAACCAGCATAAGGAAGACCAAAGAAAACCAAAAACAATAAGAACCACTGACTCAGGTTACAAAAACAACAGACCGACATGGAGACAAAACACCAAGCAAGAACACAGGGGAGTATAAGAGAACAAAGACTAACAAGGAACACATGGGAAGGGGCAGGGCTACAAACTAGGGACAGGTGAGGAGACTGACAAGGGGGTGGAGACAGGAGGAGCCAAAAACCAAAACAAACAGACAACAGCTTTGAAAGAAACTAGCTTGCTAGGCAAGAAGGCTGAAGTAGGAAGCATCACTGCGTGAAAATCTATCAACGTTTACAAGACTTTTACATGTAACTTAATTTTGGACATTTTTCTGAAACTGCCTTGTGTTTCATTGTGATATTTGCTATTTGTTAGACAAAGGATTTCGAGACCGACGTGTGCAGAACTAAAAACCAGGAATGGTTTATTAAAAAAGACAGTCACAGCGGGCACCAGTACACAGCGAAAACAATGGGAGAAGCTAAATCAGAGTCAGGGACAGGCGGAGGTCAGAACCAGGTAGAACAAGCAGCGAGGGCGAACAAGTTGTACAGAAAAACCGAAGAGAAACAAGTTCAGAAGAGGGGAAAAAACCGAGGAGAAGAGTAGTAGATGAACAACCGATTCGGAGAGTCAGAACACGAGCAAAAGGGATGAGGCGAAAGAGTAGTAGAGGAACGAAGGGAGTCGGAAACCAGAGTAAGCCCATACGAGGAAAGACCGCTCAGGATCGCTAACCTAGGTTTGGCAAAGCTTCGCAAAGTGTGAGTGTTTGAGAGTGGCTTAAATACAGGAAGTAATTGGATACAGCTGCGGTTAAAACTCGCGCGACCTAGAGCGAATCACAGAGTCCGACCGGGGGCGCATATACATGACGTCATCGAGCGTGGCCCTCTGGGAAGTGGAGTCCTGAAGAGCGGAGAAGCCGGGGAGAGGCGGAGGCGTGGCACTATTATTGATTAATGAATGACGTATCTGTTGATTTGACTTGACTAGCCTTTGTGTGTCTCCCGTTAGCAAACCGTTGTGTCTTGGTTCTTTTTTTTTTTTTCGGTCCAACAATTTATCATGGCTTTGAATCGAAAGCTGCCCCTGCTGTGCATTAGGAGACGTGTCATCCGTCCATTAGCATGTCCCATTAGGCGCTGAGTCTCATATAATCAGATATGCCACAGTACTGCCCCTGCAGTCTGGTCTTGTGAGCTGGTAAACTAATGAAGGCGCTAGCTGTGTCCCATTTAGCCATTAGCAGGAGCTAAATGTGCAGTTTAGTGGTACAGAGAGAGAACTGTGTGCAGCAGAGCCGGTAAACGTTTTTGGTGCCAGTTAGCCTAAAGTAGAATGAAACAGTTGCCTCACAGAAAAAGGACCAGGGTCCGTGTTGAAAGATGGGGGTCTTTTCTGGGTGGATGTTGGTCCCCTCTGGGATGTCTGGTCACAATCCAAAGACATGCAGTTAGTTGGAGCACCATTGGCAGACGGCTGCACCACGCAGGGCAAACCGTTACCACGACTGTCACTAACACCACGTCACCATCACCAAAGATTGCACTGGTGTCGTACCAGACTGTCATGGAGTGACCCAGAATGGCAGCAGGTCATCTTCAGTGACGTGTCCCGCTTTAGTCTTGGTGGAGACGCCCAACGAATCCATGTGTGGAGGCACCGTGGTCAGCACCAAGACAAAAAGTCACACGTCACACGTCCACAAGTCACCCCACCTCCACCCCTACTGAACTATCCGAGGAACTGTGTGAGGATATTCAAGCTGCATGGGATGGATTATCACAGGGCACCATTAGGAACCTCTACAGCTCCATACCGAGACATCTGGCATGTAGTATTAGCAAACATGGCCACCCAACACCATACTGAGACTATGTAGCATCCGCGATTGTGGCTTAGCGTTAGCAAGCTCATGCCTCAGGCCTGTATTCGTCCTGACTCACAGATGAGCTCAGGCTCTACATGTGCGCTCCATTGAGCTCTAGCCTATGTGGCATGTTCTAAAGCTGGGACAGCACTCATGGATTTACATGCGAGTTATTTGGGTTACTTGACAATTGCACTGCATCAAGTATTCAAAGTATTCAGCTACGGCTAAAAATAACGCCATAAATGAATTATAGTCGGTTTAAAAAGAAGGGCGGACACGTTCTCGGCTTCTTCCTCTCTCGCTCTCTCTCTTTGAGCTTGTATATGCCACTACAGAAACATGATAAAGTGGTTTAACGAGCTCCTTTTACAGGTATTCTGTTCAGGTTGCGCTGCTAGCGTTAGCCGGAACGCTAAAATAGCCCTACTGATAGCAGTGTGTTCAGACAGTAGCCTAATGGTCCGGTGTTCTACGAGTCTCTAAGAGTTCCACACCTCTTAATCGCATAAGGTTCATTATTTGGTAGGCCTAGATAGCAGCTGCTGAATAATAAGCCCTGATATCAATAAATGCAGGAGTTGTTTTCAGTCATATTGCAACGTACTGTCAAATGAACATTATGGCTGATTGGTGTATGTGCTATGTCAGGGCTTCTTACCCTATGGGCTGCAGACCACCACTAGGCCATTAAGCATCATCTAGCGGTCTGTGGGTGGAGTTAGTAGGTTGTAGTGGGCTGGGAACATCATATATAACCATTTTAACCTTATATCATGTATATTAATATAAATATATGTATATTAATGTACACATGTAGGCGTAGAAACGTCCCAGAAGTAGCATGCTAATCAAACATCTTTCGTTTGAGAAAGCATAGCTGCAGGCTAGCCACTGATGGACAGGCTTCTTGGCTTTTCAAAGCTCCCTGGTTTGGACATATCATCATTTTTCCATAACCGGATTCAGGTTTCATGAAGGGGTGAACCAGTTTGCTGCAGCGCCACCCTGAGAAAGACCAGAGCTGCACCTCCAGTCAGATTGACGAAGCTCAATGATTGGGGGCGAAACAAATTGGACGACGACCCATCTTAGAATTTGTCCTTGAGCTTCTATGTTTCCCTAATAGACAGCATGGCCTCAAAGTCGTGTCAGGGACCATCACCCCAACAACCCCCCAACCCCCTCCCAGAATTCCGATTTTCAGACATATCCAAGGGTCCAAGAAATTATTTAAGGGGTCTTGGACCCTTTGCTGTCTCTCACACAAAGTCAATCCTGCTGCTGCGAGTCCCAGACAAAGTTCCAGCCTCTAAACCTGTTGACTTGTGCTAGCTATGAAGGTGCCATTATTTGTAGCATGGCTAGATGCTACTTCATACATGGGTTAGCTGGCTGCTGCAGGCATAAGGGGGCAACTCCATTTGCCAGAGCATGATAAGTAGCGGTCCATTAAGTGCTTTACAAGTGTGGCACACTAGCAATCCCTCCCCAGTTTCCGTGAATGTGGCCGGGACCTCCAGCACGGCCTGGCAGTTTGCTAATTAGCTCCTATAGGCTACCAATACAACAGTAGTGCTGCTGAGTTTTGAGATACCCGTCAATCTGCCATTCCAATCAACCTGACTGATTTGGAGTGAAATCCTCCGTTCTAGAGAAACCCACCGAGTCAGGATTGTTTACAGTGGTGGCCATAGGAACCTAAGATCCTAAGATCTCACCTCAGAGGAAGACAGCAGTGGAATGGTTACTGGCCAAGATGCCTACGTTTTGATAAAGGTTTGGCTAAGAAATGGATTTTGTGGCGGAGAGATACATGCCGGGTGTCATAAGGCAAAATAGTCCCCTAAGAAAGCTCACGTTTACCGATTCACCTTCTCAACATTCCCGAAGACACGTGTAGGTTCACTGGTGGTTTTGGACAGTAGCTCTATTGGGTCGTATGATCTCAGTGTCAAAGAGATGTGGTGGTTGGTGTAGTGCAGCGGATAACTACCAATCCAGGAAGCTACCATCCCATGTAGGAGACTGGGGTTTGATTCCCGGTCTGGGTGACTATGCTGTGCTACACCAATAAGAGTCCTTGGGCAAGACTCCCAACACTACATTGACCTACCTGTAATATGAATACCCTTGGAAGTCGCTCTGGATAAGAGCGTCAGCTAAATGCTGTAAATGTAAAAATCATGGACGAAATTCCTAAAGCCATTAGGGGTCACTTAAACTCTTGGTGGCGGTAAATATGGACAGTAGAACTCAGTAGGACAGCGTTTGATAGGGAACGTAAGAGTATCGCCCCAGGACCTAGACCAAACCGCTTCCTAGTGAGGCTAATTGGAAAAGGTCTTCAGGGAACGAGACTGGACTCTGGAGCAATGGAGAAGGTCATGTGGTCTGATGAGTCCAGACTGACCCTATTCCAGAGTGATGGGCATGTCAGGGTAAGAAGGGAGGATGCTGGGTCCAAGTCTCTGGAGGCTCTGGTGGGTTCTTTAGTTGCTCAGGAACTTTAGGTTCTGTCCACCTGAACGTACTGGTAATCCCAGCACTGGATTTCTAATATCGGCCCAGCAGTATTCTAGGACAGCTATTCCGAGATTCATGGGGCTCAGATTGTGAATCATCTTCACACATGATCTGTCCACCACAGAGTCCTGAGCTCAACCCCATTGGAAGTCTGTGGGATGTTTTGAAGGTGGTTCGGCTCTCAGCCAGAAACTAATGCACCTGCGGATGGGAATAACTGATGCCGCGGATCAAAGCTTAAGGCCGGGTCTATACATGGAGCCGGATCCTGTTTTTGAGGATGTGATTAAAGGCGGAAGACTTCTAAATGATGCCATCAGCCCACCCTCAGTCCCTTCTCCTGGCTCCGTCACTTCCCAGCTACTTCCCAGTCACAGCATCATCACAGAGCTGTGGTTTGAACCAGAGCAGCCCCCGTTCCCAGATACAGGGAGAGCAGGGTGGTGTTTGTGTCTGTGCTGAATCAGGTTTGGGAGCAGCTCGGCTGTGGAACAGGATTATCCAGCTGTACACAGAGGGATTAAGCAGAGCTCCTTGTGCAGTGGAGGGACGGCAGGGTGGACGCAGAGCAGTGTAGGGGAATCTGTGCTCGGTGTTCTTCACTTCACAGACATAAACAAGACACAGCTCACCTTTAACAGAGCACACCCCTAATCCCTCCTTAATCTCTCTCTCCGTCCTTGTCTCTCTCTCTCCTCCTCTCCTTCCTTATCTCTCTCCTCCTCTCTTTCTCTCTCTCTCCTCCTCTCCTTCCTTATCTCTCTCCCCCTTCTCCTTCTCTCTCTCCCTCCTCCTCCTTTCTCTCTATCCTAATCTCTCTCCCCCTTCTCTCTCTCTCTCTCCTTATCAATCAATCAATCAATATAGCTTTATTGACATCACCGTGTGAGGTACCGTATTGCTAAAGTATCCTAACAATAATAATAACAGTGACAATACAAACATAAACATACAACAGTAAACATTATGACAATGAAAATAATTACCATTCAAATTTATAGGTTTGGAGGCGAATCATTGTGTATACACACATGTACGTACATACACACACATACACACACACACATAATATATATACATACATACACACACATACATACATACATACATACACACACACACACACACACACACACATACATACATACACACATACATACACACACACACACACACACACACACACACACATACATACATACATACACACACACACACACACATACATATTCATATACATACATATACACATACATATATATATACACACAAATGCATACACACATACATGCTTGTATCTATAAGGGGTGATGTATGTAGCTGGGGTGTTACCCACTGTCTCTCAGGCTGTCTCTCAGACTGTCTCTCAGACTGTCTCTCAGGCTGTCTCTCCCTGTCTCTCACACTGTCTCTCAGGCTGTCTCCTAGACTGTCTCCCAGAATGTCTCTCAGGCTGTCTCACAGGCTGTCTCTCAGACTGTCTCTCAGGCTGTCTCTCAGGCTGTCTCTCAGGCTGTCTCTCAGACTGTCTCTCAGACTGTCTCTCAGGCTGTCTCTCCCTGTCTCTCACACTGTCTCTCAGGCTGTCTCCTAGACTGTCTCCCAGAATGTCTCTCAGGCTGTCTCACACAGGGGTCTGTCTCTTCCCTTCACTCTCCCTGTCTCTCACCTGCTGTCTCCCAGTGCGTGCCTCTCAGGCTGTCTCACAGGCTGTCTCACAGGCTGTCTCCCAGAATGTCTCTCAGGCTGTCTCTCAGGCTGTCTCTCCCTGTCTCTCCCTGTCTCTCAGGCTGTCTCCCAGAATGCCTCTCAGGCTGTCTCACAGGCTGTCTCTCAGGCTGTCTCTCAGGCTGTCTCTCAGGCTGTCTCTCCCTGTCTCTCCCTGTCTCTCAGGCTGTCTCCCAGAATGCCTCTCAGGCTGTCTCACAGGCTGTCTCACAGGCTGTCTCCCAGGCTGTCTCTCAGGCTGTCTCTCAGGCTGTCTCTCAGGCTGTCTCTCAGACTGTCTCTCAGACTGTCTCTCACACTGTCTCTCAGACTGTCTCTCAGGCTGTCTCTCAGGCTGTCTCTCCCTGTCTCTCACACTGTCTCTCAGGCTGTCTCCTAGACTGTCTCCCAGAATGTCTCTCCCTGTCTCTCGCTGTCTCTCAGGCTGTCTCTCCCTGTCTCTCGCTGTCTCTCAGGCTGTCTCTCCCTGTCTCTCAGACTGTCTCCAGAATGTCTCTCAGACTGTCTACAGAATGTCTCTCCCTGTCTCTCCCTGTCTTTCAGGTTGTCTCTCAGGCTGTCTCTCAGGATGCCTCTCAGGCTGTCTCTCCCTGTCTCTCAGACTGTCTCTCCCTGTCTTTCAGGCTGTCTCTCAGACTGTCTTTCAGGTTGTCTCTCAGGCTGTCTCTCAGGATGCCTCTCAGGCTGTCTCTCAGGCTGTCTCTCCCTGTCTCTCAGACTGTCTCTCCCTGTCTTTCAGGCTGTCTCTCAGACTGTCTTTCAGGATGCCTCTCAGGCTGTCTCTCAGGATGCCTCTCAGGCTGTCTCTCAGGCTGTCTCTCCCTGTCTCTCAGACTGTCTCCAGGCTGTCTCTCCCTGTCTCTCAGATTGTCTCCAGAATGTCTCTCCCTGTCTCTCGGGCTGTCTCTCAGGCTGCCTCTTGGGCTGTCTCTCAGGCTGTCTCTCAGGCTGCCTCTGGGGCTGTCTCTCAGGCTGTGTCTCAGGCTGTGTCTCAGACTATATCTCAGACTGTCTCTCCCCGTCTCCCAGGCTGTCTCTCAGGCTGTCTCTCCCCGTCTCTCAGGCTGTCTCTCAGACTGTCTCTCCCCGTCTCTCAGGCTGTCTCTCAGGCTGTCTCTCCCCGTCTCTCAGGCTGTCTCTTTTAGGCTGTCTCTCCCCATCTCTCAGGCTGTCTCTCAGGCTGTCCCTCCCCATCTCTCAGGCTGTCTCTCAGGCTGTCTCTCAGGCTGTCTCTCAGGATGCCTCTCAGGCTGTCTCTCAGGCTGTCTCTCAGGCTGTCTCTCAGGCTGTCTCTCCCTGTCTCTCAGGATGTCTCTCAGGCTGTCTCTCAGGCTGTCTCTCCCTGTATCTCAGGCTGTCTCTCAGGCTGTCTCTCAGGCTGTCTCAGGCTGTCTCTCCCCGTCTCTCAGGCTGTCTCTCAGACTGTATCTCAGGCTCTCTTGCAGGCACATATTTAGCCATATTCTGAGTGTTTGATTTGGGTTGTGAGATCTGTTGTGAGATCTGTGCGTGTGTGTTTAAATCTCTTACAGTGAAGTAGAAAGTGCATCTCTGTCTCAACCTCACCTGCCATACAGTGACTTTCTCTCCTTCCTTCTCTCTCTCCTTCTCTCTCCTTACTTATCTCTCTCCTCCTCCATCCTTCCTTATCCCAACTCCTTCCTCTATCTTCTCTTCTCCCTCCTCTCCCATCTCTCTCTCTGTCTGTCTCCCTATCTCTCCTCCTCTCCTCATCTCTCTACTATCTCTCTCTATCTCTCTCTCTCTCCTCTTCTTCTTACATCTACCATCTCCTCTCTCTCCTACCTTATCTATCTTCTCACCTCCTCTCCTCTTACTCTCTCTATCCTCAGATACTTCTCTCCTCTCTGCTCGACTATCTCTCTCTCCTCCTCCTCTCTCCTTCTTTTCTCTTCTCCTCCTCTCTCTCCTTCCTTATCTCTTTCCTCATCTTTACTTATCTCTTTCTTTCCTCCTCTCTCTATTATTATCTCTCTCTCCTTATCTTTTTTCTGTCTGTCTGTCTCTCTCTCTCCTAGTCTCTCTTTCTTTCCACCTCTCTGTATCTCTTTTATTCCTCCTCTCTCGCTCCTTAACCCTTTTGTCTGTTTCTTTCATCCCTCTCATTTTCCTCTAACAACTGCTCCTCACACTGGTCTCTGCCTTATCTCTCTCTCTTCTATTGCGCTGCCTTTCTTTTCCCCTATACACACTTTATCTATTTTCTCTGTCACTCTCTCTCTCACTCTCTCACACACACACTCACTCTCTCTTTCTCTCTCTCATTCCTCTCTGCACACATGCAGTAACTGTGTATGCAGGGCGTGTATTTATTCACTCACCTCCAGAAGTATCTCTTCACTCCTCCACCGTGAGCGTCCGCGGCTGGACAGTACATTTCCTCACGGGTCAGTTTGGGTCTGGTGTGGAGCGCAGGACAGAATGAGAGGAGGAGAGGGACGCTCAGCTCTAATCTGCTTTACAGCGTGTGTTCAGCTTCCCCCCCAACACTCTCTCTCACTCTCTCTCTCTCTCTCCCTCTCTATTCTTGCGCGCGCAGTCTGGGCGTAATCTCAGATCGTCTCTGACGTCAGAAATGATGAGACCCTACCCCCTTAAAACCTGCTACCGTAAGTTGCTAATAAGCTGACCACAGTGACTGAGGTGATGCTATTGGTGGGAGAAGCCACGCCCCCCCCCTTTAATTAACATCCAATATTGAACAACCTACATGCAGCTAATGCATAAGTATTTATTATACACCTCGGCATAGCATACGATATGGGAGACATGATGCAGGCATACAAGGGAGACCACCTCCCGGTACTGGGACCACTCCCCAACAGCCAAACATCTACAACCACACTACTGTAGATACAGCACAGTAACATACACCCGACATGAACCAACAACAGTAGCATCAGTACCTTATTAACGCCAGGTGGGCAGCACCTCCTGTGAGCCTCCTTACATGGCATCCTCCCTTGTGACCCCCAGAGTGCAAGCCAGTTTCCCTAGTCCTGGCCCATAAACACTACTGGAGGGCACTCCCAGTCCTCTCTCTGAGCTCGTCCTAAATCCCTGGCAGCTCCCAGTATCAAGCTCACGGCAGCAGCGATGCTGCTCCACTCACGCTGTTCCCCCTGGCTTCCAAATCCCTGCCTCAGATTCTTCAGCAGACAACACCATGCAGCTTGCCAAGGCACTACAACGAGCTGCTGCTGAGCCTCAATAAATGTGAGTTCAACCACATTGACAACAGTCCAGTTTGGTAAGACGTAAGCTTCATCACTTCCTGTTAGTAAGGAACGATGGAGTAGGCTAGTATTGTGTGAACTCACACTATGAGGAGTAGCACATAGCATGTGCTGTGTAGTGTAACTGAGACGCAGCATCTCATTGGTAACAGAATAAATTGGTGAAGGTGAAAAGTATTTCCCAGCCACATGACCCAAAGCACCTAATGACCTCACAGACCACCACCGTCCACAGCGCTGCCTCTTTACCCTCTTTAATAGTGGATACATTATTGTCACCTTCTCCACCGCCGCCATGTTCGTTGTTGTCAGAAACCTTTGCCTCTAGACTGCCCTCTAGTGGCAGCGTAAATGATGCACTGAAGTATGTGGGCAGTGCTGGTTATGGACAGGCAGCAGAGACTGGTCAGAACTGTCAACATGGCGTCCCTTTCCAGAGACAGTAAAAACTGATCAGGTTGCTGGTCACACCGTAAGCAGTGAAGTGTTGATGATATTGGCCGTGTCCCCATTCCGGGGCTGGATCATTCTGATGACAAGGTGGTTAAGGCGTATCCCATGAAGGCAACACAGGATACCCCAGTAGATTTCTTGTTTGCATCATCGGCCCGCAATGAACCTTGGGATATAATCCACCAATTGGACCTTCATTCCCAAGAAAATACACAATGTACAAAGATGGCCGCCGTGTTAACAAGTCAGCCTGCTTTTCCCAGGCTGTGTCTGATTGTGTACTACACACTAGCACTATTATATCGTTGCTGCCTAAAGAAAATAATGTATCTTCATTTATTATTTCATGATAAATGGACCAACAGAAATAGACTTGTTTGGAAAGAAGTCTGGTTCCATTGACTTACATTAAACTTAAATAAGGTTTGTGCCCTCTCCTGTAATGCACCATTTTGGAGATACTCTGGAGATACTTCCTGGGTCAGCGATGATGTACAATCATCATCTCAGATATTAATCTCAGATTAATACAAGATCAACCTTTTAGGGTTTTAGAGTGAACTAGCCTAGCGTAGCTAACAGCTAAGCTAACCATATTTCAGGTGGACTGAGCAGCGTTAGCAGCAGCTAGCTCTAAACAGTGCATACAGTAATAACAGCCATGAGGTAAATGTGGGTGTAGTGATTGTAGTGGGGTATGATTTTATCAGAATGAGCCTCAGAAAGTTAAATATACAGGTCTGGAGATTAATAAAAGATGAACTCGCTTTAGAGGATCAGTTTTAGAGTGAAATAGCAGAGGGTAGCTAACAGCTAGGCTAACCGTATCTCAGGTGAACTGAGCAGCGTTAGCAGCAGCTAGCTCTAAACAGTGGATGCAGTAATAACAGCTCTGAGGTAAATGTGAGGTAACTGGTCATGTGACTGTATTAGTATACCACACTGTAGGTAAGAACCTGTTACTGTACTGTATACCACACCCAGGGGGCGTTTACAGTGTGCAGTACATACTACTGTACACTATAGTGTGCGGTATAGTGGTGTGCCATTGAGAATACAGCCCAAGAGAGATTAATAACCCTGTATTTACGTTTTTGTCGCTATATATGTCTTTACCAAATTAGAAAACGCTGGATACTTTTTATACTGTGTTATTTCCAGTTGTGGAAAGAACCGTATGCTAATAGTGTTAGCATTGTTTACATTTGACTCATAGTAATCTATTGCACAAAATGAGCAATTTTTCACATGATATAAAATAAGATAAGATAAGAGTTCCCAAGGAGATGTTACAGCAGCTTACATACTGGTAAGACACATAATACACATAGAAGCTACAAAAATAATGAAGCAAAATAGATAAGAAAAAATTAAATCTAATATATTAAAAACAAAACAAATCGAAAATTAAAAAAAAGATGTAATCTATATATCGTCGCTGTCCAATGAAAAATATGTATCTCCATTTTTGTTGATTTTTACTTTTATGCCTCATTTGATCAC
Source organism: Prochilodus magdalenae (assembly GCA_024036415.1). Taxonomy (NCBI): domain Eukaryota; kingdom Metazoa; phylum Chordata; class Actinopteri; order Characiformes; family Prochilodontidae; genus Prochilodus; species Prochilodus magdalenae. The sequence continues at coordinate 27,697 of JAMWET010004633.1, read as the reverse complement.
ATGAGTGGCTGTTTACACTGTGTGGAGATTTCCTGAAGAATGAACCAACAGTAATGGCCCAAAACCACTTGGAGGGACGTCCGGTTCCATTGACTTGCATTCAAATTAAATGAGGTTTTTGGCCTCTGCTGTAAAGTTGCCATTTTGGAGATACCTGTTTTTCTTTGGACAGTGACGATATATATATACACACACATATGTTCTGTAACTGCACTGGAGAAGGAGCCTGACTGTGTTTCGTTGTACTGTACAACCCTGTATTGGTATAATGACAATAAAGTTGAACTGAATTGGAGATGTGGCTGTTCCCTGCTAATACTGTTGCACTAACACTACTGCCTCTACCTCAACACTACTGCCTTATACTGTCTGTAAATAAGTGTGTAAACTGCATATCAATTGTAGTTGGTTTATTGCTTGTATGGTGAAGATTGTGTACTGTAATGGTCTGTATTTATTGGGTATATTGTGGACTGTCAGTACTAGAGAGACACAAACTGCTGAAACCAAATTCCTTGGCCAGTAAACCGGATTCTGATTCTTACAGTGCAGAAGATGTAAGACAGATGTGCAGTATGTAGAGCTGAGATGGTTAGATTAATAGTCAGTTAGTACTAAAGTGCTGCTGCACGATCATAGAAGAGTTGTGGTGCAGATTGAAGGGCAGGTGATGGAGGATGGCTGAACGGATTAGAGCACAGAACTGTAGAGTCTAATGGCCGCAGGGATAAATGACTGAGCCGGAAATGGACCGGATGTAGGCACTTTAATATATCCCCATGGCTGTTTTCACGTACCTGCTACGTTTAAAATTCTGGAGTGCACGTACTTGAAGTAAACCGAGACACATAGATGTAAACGGAGCTGCCCCGGGACACTAGAGGGCAGCAGGTGGGCTGTGCGCGGTGGAGCAGCTCGGAGAAGAAGAGGTGAAATCGTGTGAGAGCGAACGGCTGTCATGAAGTAGACAAACAGCTGAGATCTTTAAAGGGCTTCACTGCCAACAACAACAACAGCAGCAGCACCAGCAGAAGAGCAGGAGGCAGAGCCTGTCCTCACACAGCGAGGTAAAAGCCCTGCCTCAACTCAACCCACACTCGGTAAACATCTCCGGAGACCGAACGGGCTTAAGTCTTCGTTACTCAGCGGGCAGATATTGCAGAACTGTAGCGTTAGCTGCTGCTGCAGCTCTGAGCTAGCTAGCAGGCTAACGTTAGCCGGACAGCGAGTGTTTAGCGTCCACCTGTATGACAGTAAGAGAGGTAGCGGTAGCTAGGCTAACTGAACACCGTGCTATACTTTCTCTCTCTTCTTCACAAACGCGAAACGGCACCTGGAGGTACAGTAAATATGGACGGATAGCGCGAACTCGGGGCCTTTATGTCCTCCTTTTGCTGGCGGCTTTTGTGTTTTAGCACGCTAGCTTTGAGCGCAGGCCTGCAGAAACATCTCCAGCTGGCTCTCTGGACCTGGATGTAACTTTAAGTTATGAGGAAAGGCACACCCCGAATACTTTCCAGAGACATCCAGATACGGCCCAGGTGCTTATTTTGCAGGCCTCTGCTTAATAAAAGAGCACTGGTAGTAATCTGTTTAGAGGTCTGCATAATGAAGTCGTCGGGATGTAAACAAAGTCATTCAGGTTGGCTTGATAAGTAATGTGGCCACAGTGGCGGTGAAGGGAACCAGACGTCTGAAGAGTTGAGTGCTTAGTGAAGCTGCTTCGGCTAACCGGATTAAACCAACCACAGTGGGGATGTGGGGGCTGAGACATGGTCAGACATTGTTTTAGGAAGTTTTGGTTTATAATATGCATCTTTAAAAGAAGGTATTCGTGATGGTGGAGGGATACATGCAGGGCGTTGTAGGGCAAAGTAGTTCCCCCGGCTCATCCCCCCCAAAAAATCAGATTTCCCATTGTTTTGGAAATCTGGAAATCTTCAGCTTTACCTGTGAAACACATGTAGATTTATTGAGGTGTTGAGAGTATAGGAAACGGTCTGTACTTGCGCTGCTCACATTGGAAACCAGGGGTCCCGATATTCACATCCAGTCTCTACATATAAACCGCACCACGCCAAGCCGCTCTGAATGACTTTGTTTACATCTCTGATCTGATCTGTGTAGAAATTGAAAACACCAGTGGAGTTTCTCATGAACCTGGTCCTTCTGCGGGACCAGGAAACCTATAGGATCGCCCTAAAGCTGGTCCAGATGAATATAGTGACCATTACCACGTCTTCTGGTGCCACAGCTGTCTCAGGAATGGGACGTCCAGGTTTAATGACTATGACAACCTTGTCTGATGATGCATATCAAAGGTGTTGATGGACTTTAGGAACAAGCTGTTTGGTTTGTCTTTCACTGCTGCAAAAGAGTGATAGCATCAGCAGATGGCAAACAAACCGCTCAGACGTCTCCCTGATGTTCGAATGGCCCTGTACTGTGTAATGTACTGTATATGTGAAACCTGATGGCGTATGGCGGGGTGTTATGGGTGATTACTGCTGTGAACCCAGGCAGAATTCACCCAATTTGAAAGGATGGTGTTTGTTTTTGATTGGTCCAATAAACTTGAACTATCAGACAGTCTGGCATGTTGAGATTTGCATGTCAGTCTACATGAGATGGTGACTTAAGCACCTTCGCTGCTATCCTATAGAATATCCACTTTTCTCAGAACTCGGTTCAGCCCAGACATGTGGTGTGCAATCTCCTTTAGTTGTGCATTAGAGCCAAGATCTCTTATGGGGTGTATATATAAAGTATCTAATTATATAGAGTGTATTTATAAGTTGACTAATAATAGGGTGTATATATAGAAGGCAACAATATAGGATATTTATTAGGTAGCGTATGGTTGCTTTTAATATAGGATAAGAGATTTAATAATAGAGGGTCTATATGAGAAAATAATACAGGGTGTGTGTCTATATGGTAAAATAATATCTGGCAAATATATAAGGTAGCTGATAATATAGGGCATAGAGCAGGGATATTATAATATAGGGTGTGTGTATATATATGGTGTATAGAATAATATAGGGTGTGTGTGTGTATATAATATAGGTTGTGTGTGTAAATATAAAGTAAATAATATAGGGTGTGTATATATAAGGTATAAAATATAGGGTGTGTGTATATAAGGTATATATTCTATAGGGTTTGTATATATAAGGCAGATAATATAGGGTGTGTGTGTATATGTAAGGTACATAATAGTGTGTGTATATATAAGGTGTATAATAATATAGGGTGTGTGTGTATATATAAGGTATATAATATAGTGTGTGTATATATAAAGTATATAATATAGGGTGTGTGTATATAAGGTATATATTCTATAGGGTTTGTATATATAAGGCAGATAATATAGGGTGTGTGTGTATATATAAGGTATATAATATAGTGTGTGTATATATAAAGTATATAATATAGGGTGTGTGTATATAAGGTATATATTCTATAGGGTTTGTATATATAAGGCAGATAATATAGGGTGTGTGTGTATATGTAAGGTACATAATAGTGTGTGTATATATAAGGTATATAATAATATAGGGTGTGTGTGTATATATAAGGTATATAATATAGTGTGTGTATATATAAAGTATATAATATAGGGTGTGTGTGTGTGTGTGTATATAAGGTATATAATAATATAGGGTGTGTGTATATATAAGGTATATAATATAGTGTGTGTATATATAAGGTGTATATAATAATATAGGGTGTGTATATATAAAGTATATAATATAGGGTTTGTGTGTATATATAAGGTATATAATAATATAGTGTGTGTGTGTGTATAAAATATATAAGGTATATAATAATATAGGGTGTGTGTATATATAAGTTATATAATAATATAGGGTGTGTGTATGTATATAAGGTATATAATTATATAGGGTGTGTGTGTGTATAAGGTACATAATATAGGGTGTGTATATAATATAGGTTGTGTGTGTGTATATATAAGGTATATAATATAGGGTGTGTGTGTATATAAGGTATAGAATAATATAGTGTGTGTGTGTGTGTGTATATATATATATATATATGAGGTATATAATAATATAGGGTGTGTGTGTGTATATATGAGGTATATAATAATATAGGGTGTGTGTGTGTATATATAAGGTATATAATAATATAGGGTGTGTGTGTGTATATATGAGGTATATAATAATATAGGGTGTGTGTATATATAAGGTGTATAGAATAATATAGGTTGTGTGTATATATAAGGTATATAATATAGTGTGTGTGTGTATATATATAAGGTGTATAGAATAATATAGGTTGTGTGTATATATAAGGTGTATAGAATAATATAGGTTGTGTGTATATATAAGGTATATAATAATACAGGTCTCTGCTGTGCTTTGTTTCCTCCTCCAGGTGGTGCTGCAGTAAGGAGGGCTGAGCAGGATGGCGGGGTCCGGGGCAAATGCCTCCGTTAACCCCTCCTGTAAGATCATGACCTTCCGACCCACAATGGAGGAGTTCCGGGACTTTAACCAGTACTTGGTGTACATGGAGTCGCAGGGAGCTCACCGTGCCGGGCTGGCCAAGGTATGCGTGTAACCAGCGGTTCCCACTCCAGTGCTTTCTCTGGTGTCGTACACGTCAGTGGCGTGTTTGGCGAGTCCTAGTGAACTCGTGAACTTACAGGTTTGAACACGGGAATGTTTAACAGCTGGCCAAGTTGTAAATACGTAGATAGAGGAGTTTATGAGTTGCGTGTGACCGTGCATCACCACCCAGGTCAGTCTCCGGATACCTTGTGAGCATAGTATGACTAAACAAGCAGATAGTGTTCAGAGGAATCCCACAATAGGCTGAAACCAGGCTCGTCCAAGGGTGCACTGTCACTGTCAATGCTTCTTTCACTCATCCTCCTTAACCGGTCCTTCTGTCTCTGGCTTCTGGCCCTTTCTCTGTCTCCTGCCAGGTGATACCGCCAAAGGGTTGGAAGCCGAGGCGTAGCTATGATGACATTGATGATGTCATCATCCAGGCACCGATTCAGCAGATGGTGGCCGGCCAATCAGGGCTTTTCACCCAGTACAACATCCAGAGGAAAGCGCTGAGTGTGCAGGAATTCCGCAGGCTGGCTAACAGCGACACGTAAGACACCCACGTTTACACACATGACATGCATCAGCAGAATCCAGCATGCATGTAGGGGTCATGGGTCGTGTGCTCTTTGCATGGACGTTCTGAAGGGTTGCAGTTACTCTCTCTTGAACACACGTAATGTGCATTATACGCCTCCACCGGTTACTATGTCGACTGCTCTATTTTTTCTCTCGTCCTTGATAAATCTATGCAGGTACTGCACCCCACGCTACCTGAACTATGAGGACCTGGAGAGAAAGTACTGGCGGAATTTGACCTTTGTGCCGCCCATATATGGCGCAGATGTCAGCGGGACGCTGTACGACGAGGTAAACGCTAAAACCGTGAGAGACTTGGATGGAAACTTCAGGGGCGGGGCGAAGTTTGAGCTGTACTGACTCACTGTCGCTTTTTGTGTCGCTGTGGTGGTGTATGTATGCTACAGGGTATTGAGGAGTGGAATATCGGACATCTGAACTCCATCCTGGATGTGATTGAGGAGGACTGCGGGGTCTCTATCCAGGGCGTAAACACGCCTTACCTGTACTTCGGCATGTGGAAGACCAGCTTCTCCTGGCACACGGAGGACATGGACCTCTACAGCATCAACTACCTGCACTTCGGAGAGCCCAAGTCCTGGTGAGAAACCTGCTGATGTGTGTTACCAGTGATACTCATTTCCTGAGCTTTGTTCTTCATGTCAATACGAGGGACCTGTTTCTGGACAAGTGGTCTTATTCTGAGATGACTGATACGTGTAGGATGCACACCAATAGTGAGATATCAGGCCAACTTGGGGTCTTAGTGACCTAACCTGGGCCCAACCTCAGTGGTGTGGTCCTGGCTGATGTTGGCCACACTGTTTGAATAAGGGGTGGATGTGTAAATACTTGGGTTACTCCTCTGTGTGTTAAGCACAGTTTTGGGTCATTTGGGTCATCTTCTATTTTCTCAATGCTTAATAACAGCAGTACAAACACAAACGGCCAGAGGGGCGGGAAGAGGGGGGTGACCCTGCTTATGTTTAATGTCCCGTTAGAAATAAACATGGTTATGTGTTTCATATGGACGGAAAGAAAGAAATACAGAAGGGGAGTTTAAAGGCTGGTTATGCTGACAATGCAGGTCATTGAATGTCTTCACAATACATATAATTTGTCCGGTGTTCCTTGCAGTCAACTGTTTTCTTTGAATCTGTCAGGTATGCCATTCCACCAGAGCATGGGAAGAGACTGGAGCGATTAGCTACAGGTAAATCAGCTATCAGCTTTGTGTCTGTGTGTTTACTGAAATGTAGTTCTTCACCAGTATACCCGCTGTGCTCCTCCGTTCCTTGCGGAAGCTTCTGTATTCTAGCTTTTCTCTTCCTATTAGAATACAAATGTAATACTGGTCACGTGTCTTTGTCTCTTCTTTCCAGGTTTCTTCCCTAACAGCTTCAAGGGCTGTGAAGCCTTCCTCAGACACAAGATGACTCTCATCTCTCCCTCCGTGCTAAAGAAGTACGGGATCCCGTTTGATAAGGTAGGCCTTGTGTTCTTTGTCTCCAGGCCATGCCCACTGAGCTACGTCACCTCCAGATTTTTGGGGGATATTTCAGACCTGGCCTGTAAGGGCTGATTGAGCGTGTGGGCCTGGCTGGGAAGATGTTATCATATCATATATAAATACCATATATAAATAAACATGTACACGTAACGTTTGATTCACTTTACTCCAAAAACAATAGGTTATTACAACGTATGGTGCACCAATAAGCCATTAATTCGTTCCTCACTGCCGTTGCTGGGGGGTTTTAGAAGAATTATGACCATAAAAATTGATTATATTAAATGTTTATAATTAGTAGCTGAGCTCCCTTTATAATAACTGAAAATATGGAGGTTAAATTATGTAGAATATGGCTTTGGAACTCACTCACTCGTGTTTAGCAGTCTGAGGTTTAACCACAAGGGGTGCTCTTTGCACACAAGTTCATAACCACAACTCTGCACCAGCAGGAGCTCATGAATTTTTGGAACAAGAGGTGGAGTAATGCTTTTACTTTATATCAAAGGAAGAAAGTAATTATTTTTATACTGGAATATGAACTGTCACACCTCTGCTTAGACGTATTCATTGTGTCCAAAAGTATCCAGACACTCCTTCTTATTTAAGGTGCAACCATTGCTCTGTGTTTGATTGAATTGTGTAATCACCACAGAAAAGCATTTCCAATAGAATAGGCTGCTCTGGCGCAAAACGTCACACATGCCTAATGCCAAGCATTGGCTAGAGGGGTCTAATGACCCGCAGCATTGGTCTGTGGAGCAGCGGAATGGCACTCCATCCTATTCCTTCGGAATGCATTTGTGATCCTCATCATTCAGCATCAGTACCTGACCTCAGTACATGCCATTTTCAGCAAACACTCCCAGGTGTTGATGTCGAGCGATGTTAATGTGTGTGTGCCCAGATAACCCAGGAGGCAGGAGAGTTCATGATCACCTTTCCATATGGCTACCATGCTGGCTTCAACCATGGCTTTAACTGTGCCGAGTCTACCAACTTTGCCAGTGTGCGCTGGATCGACTACGGCAAGATCGCCACTCAGGTAGAGTTCACCTACAGTCCTGTACATGTAGCCTCGCAAGACTACTGCTAGATTAACTAAACCGAAACAGTCTCTCTGTTCTTGAATACCTTTATTCCTGACTGTGGGGGAATCTCTGTCTCCTTTACTGTGTTGTAAGTGACATTTCGTTGTAGTTTAGTGTCATTAAAGTAAATACCAGTCACATGGTATGCACATAAAGATAACTTGCACCATGACCGAGACTCACTTTGCCTCAAAGTTCCTGGGTAGCCTTTGACGGCCATTGCCATCTACCATGTCTTTATTGAGGTATCCCATGCTTCCTGTTCTTGATATCGAAGCTAGTTGGTTTATTTCCTCTACTGAACACGTATCACATATGATTGACTCAACAAATTCCAGACCAGAGGGTTCTGACTCAGAAAGCACTCCCTGATTGGTCAGAAGCCTGGACCTTGTTTAGTCCAAGAGCTGTTTCCAATCCCAAACCCAAAATTTAACCTGCATGGAAGCAGGCTAGCTGTGTAGGATAAGTGGGAATGTAGCTCGGTGATCTACCTTTTAGACCTGAGGACAGAAAATCCAGCTCTAGATAGCCATTAGCTGGCCAAAAACGTAATCAGGATTCACCAGGCCTCTGATTAAACCCGTCTGCTGTTCGATGAATCGCACGTGTTTGAGCAGCACGTTCTGAACTTGTTCTGGTGTTGCTGAATTCGTTTTCCACCACACAGTGTACATGCAGTAAGGACATGGTGAAGATCTCCATGGACCCGTTTGTGAAGCGCTTCCAGCCGGAGCGTTACCAGGCCTGGACACAGGGCAAAGACACCTGCGTTCTGGACCACACGCTGGCCACACCCAGCACCACGCCTGAGCTGCAGGCGTGGCTCCATAGACGCCGCAAGCCCAAACCTTCTACCAAAAGGTGGGAAAACCAGCCGCAATCTCTTCAAACCTCCCCATGTATGAAATTCATAATATTATTCATAGCATGTCCATAACGCAAATTAGCAAACGTCTTATTTTTAAAAAATAAAATTATAATAATTTAAAAATAAAAATTGATAAAAATTTGCATAAGTTAAACATTGGGCTTTCAATGGGATTACGGGTCAGGACTCTGTGGTGGGCTGTTAATGTCTCGGCATTGTCCTAGAACATGGCCATGCCAGCAGGGAATAAAAGAAATCCATTGACGAGAGAACCTGGTCGCTCAGTACGTTCAGGTGGCCGGTGGAGGGGAGAGTGCTTTGATAATGTTTTGTTGTCTGGACCACCGTCTCTTTGTCTCTTTGTTAGTGAGTCAGACAAAGAGGACTGTAAATAATGCGAGTGGGTTGGCACGCTCTTCCAGTTCACCTTTCTCTCAAAAACACCAAACACAGTTCATCCACTTGTCTTCTGGTCGCCTCCCTTGTCCACTCAGAAGGCACACACTGACACCAACACTGTGACAGATATTGACATCCATCATGTGCTGGACATCATCCTTCTTTTTGTCCCTTAGCAGTGTCCACTACCCACGCACGCGCTCCAAACGGCTGAAGACGATGCAGGAGAAAGCCGACAAGTCAAAGACCTCGTCAGAGAAGGCCCGACGTACCAAGACAAGATTACCTCAAGATAAGGACAAAGCGGCTGACCAGCTGAAAAAAGACCACAAGCCCCCGAGTTCAATGCATCTTCCAGGTTACACCATGATGATTTTCCTCAGTTTCAAGCTTCTCAGCATTTTAATACACCGTGTTGCCAAAAGTATTCACTCACCCATCCAGGTCATTGAATTCAGGTCGCTTTCATGGGCACAGGTGTGTAAAACCAAACACCTGGATATGCAGACATGCAGACTGCTTCTACAGACTTTAGTGAAAGAATGAGTCGCTCTTAATTCCAGCGTGGTACCGTGATAGGACGCCACCTGTGCAGTCATGAAATTTCCTCACTACTGAATGATCCACTGTCAGTGGGATTATAGCCAGCCGTAAGGTGGTAGGCCATGTAGAATGACGGAGCGGGGTCAGCGGATGCTGAGGCACTTGGTGTGCAGAGGTCACCAACTTTCTGGAGACTCCATCACTACAGACCTCCAAACTTCATGTGGCCTTCAGATCAGCTCAGGAACAGAGTGTAGAGTTTCATGGACTGGCCGAGCAGCTGCATCCAAGCCTTACATCACCAAGCGCAATGCAGAGCATCGAACGCCGTGGTGTAAAGCGCCGCCTCTGGTCTCCAGAGCAGTGGAGAGGTGTTCTCTGGAGTGACCGAGAACGGTACTTGTCTGACTGCACTGTGCCGAGTGTAAAGTTAGTTGGAGGAGGGGGATTATGGTGTGGGGTTGTAATTCAGGACCCTTGGTTCCAGTAAAAGGAACTCTTAATGCTTCAGCAGACCAAGAGACTCTGGACCAGTCCATGCTCCCACCTTTGTGGGGACAGTTTAGGGACGGGCCCTTCCGGTTCCAACATGACCGCACACCAGTGCACAGGGCAAGCTCCATAAAGACATGGATGAGCGAGTCTGGTGTGGAAGAATTGGACCGGCCTCCATCCAATAGAACTCCTTTGGGATGGATTAGAGCGGAGACTGTGAACCAGGCCTTCTCGTCCAACATCAGTGTTTGACCTCACCAATGCGCTTCTGAAAGAATGGTCAGAAATTCCCATAAACCCATTCCCAAACCCTGTGGAAAGCCTTCCCAGAAGAGCTGAAGCTGTTCTAGCAGCCAAGGGTGGGCTGGCATCACATTAAACCTTACGGATTAGGAATGGGAGGTCCCTCAAGTTCAGACGAGTGAATACTTTTGGCAGTGTAGTGTACATTGATTCTTATTGAACTTTTCCAGAACGTCAGATCATGGCAGAAGGAAGCTCTAGGAAAGCTCATCAACCTTAAGACCTGTTATCCAGTAACTTCCATGAATCTAATGTTGGTCTCATGGACCCATGTACTGATGCTTGTGTCTTCAGATGGACTAGGATGCTACAGTTCTGTAGAGTTCTGGTTCAGATGAGTACTAACTGGATCGGTTTGTTTATTTTCCAGGGCTTGCCGGTCCATGTCGACAGATTTGCGTTGTCAAAGTAACGCGGGTTGAGAGCGACTTGTTGGCCCAGGCGTCCAGATGCCACAGAGACCCTCCCCAAAGCCCACCCCCTGAGTCTCAATCCTTTCCGCCAACTCATTGTGACCCTTCAACCTCTCAGGACATGTCTACAAACCCTGGATCTACAAATCCACAGAGGTCTGGAGTTGGTGCTGAAGGTCAGGTATCTCCGAGCGAAGCCTTAGGACCTGGCGAGTCCTCCGCTGAGAACGTTCTGGACTCTGGTGTGGGTGATTTTGGCTCAGATAGAACTGTTTCAAGGTCATCTGTTACCAAAGCCACGAATTATCGGTTTCCCTCGAAACATCTTCCCACCAGCAAGCCATGTCAGTCTTCTGAAGCTGCGCGTGGAGGGAACACCACACTGCGTGCAGTTTCTCCCGTAAGCAGTCCAAGTTCCCGGCTGCGAAGCTCAGCGACAAAAGCCCTTCACAAACAGAATCCTTCTTCAGATGATGACCCACAGTGTTCCACAGCTACTGCAGAAATGGCGGAACGCAGAGAACGTTTCGGGGCAGTGCATTCTGCCCCTTCCTCCGATATGCCTCTCCTGACTCCAGAGTTTTCAGAAGAGGAAGAGGGACAGATCTCCCAGAACCTGACCTCCGAAATGCCCTCCTTAACCCTGGCGGTTCAGTCCAGTGATGAGAATCTCTCGTCAGTAGCAAGTATCAAGAAACAGTCGACAGCTGATTTGGCATTGCCATGGCAAACGGCCAGTGAAAAAGTCGGGCTAGAGGGAGGTACTGGAACGCTGGAGGGCAAGACGAGGTCTTCGGTCGGTCAAGCGGGTCTTTATGGCCGTAGCTTTGTGAACGTTCAGGATTCAACTTTAGCAGCTACTACTCACACACCTCGTGCATCTCGTGCTAACCAGTCCGCAGAATCTCCTAGCACCTCATCCAGTCGGAACACTCCCCCAGCTTCATTAGGTCCGCAGGAGTGCACTTCTCCTCTCAGCGGATCCGTTTCTATTGCGTCCCCAAACGCGTATGAGGACACCAAGCCCTTCTCCTCCAACATCTGGAAGAACTTCAACTCCCAGAATCCTGCGGTGCTGATTGAGAGCCTACAGCCGAGCTTGGCTCAGAGCGATGCTCATGACCAGCTGCCTTACGCCATGTGGGCGGAGTCTCGCTGCCAGCAGGTCAAATCCCCAGAGCCTCCAGACTCTCCAGAGAGGGCCTTGACTTGGGCCAACCTGGAGCCCAGCGTGGTGCCCCCTTCAGGGGCAGAGATGACGGCAGAGCTCCCGCTGGAAGAGGATCCTGAAGACGAGTTCAGGCCTCAGAGGTTAGGGAGCAAAGGGTTTGAGCGGGATTCTGATTCAGGAGATAGAGAAGAGGACAGTAGCAGTGAATCCAGTGAGGAGAACATGAGTGAGACGGAGTGTGGGGCTTCAGGCCTGGAGCCAGGAGAAGTCTGCCCAGTGAGTACTGCAGCAGGAGTCTCAGCATGAGCGGGTTTCAGTGTGTAGTGTTAAGTGGTATGAGAATATTCTCGTCTGTCTGTCTGTCTGTCTGTCTGTCTGTCTAGAACATTTCAATTATGTGTTTTTCCATCACCCACTTAACCGTAAACCAGTCGAGCATTAAGTGTGGACCGATACTGTGGACCGATACTGTGGGCCGATACTGTGGGCCGATACTGTGGGCCGATACTGTGCGTTTACTAGAGACCACCTTTCACTTATTTCACTTCCTGTCAAATTAAAAATCCAGTGTGAGTTATTTGTGTTTCAGCATCATGAAAGAGCAGCAAACACAATGGGAGTAAATCGACACAAAGCTCAATATAATCGTCCGTGTTCCACTAGCGTGATCACTTTCCAGGGGCTTGTCTACATTTATTCCAATGAAAATATCTGAATGGGAGTTTTCCCCACTCCCCTGCAGTTCAGTTGTAGAAGTTGGTTGAGTTTTTTTTTACGTTTCTCCCAAATACAGCTCAAGTTCTGGACCCTGGGGTGGTCAGTCCATCGTTCTGAGAACACCAGCACCTTCCTTCTTTGATTTTTATTTACATTTACATTTATGGCATTTAGCTGACGCTCTTGTCCAGAGCGACTTACAAGGTTATTCATATTACAGGTGGGCCAATGTAGTGTTAAGAGTCTTGCCCAAGGACTCTTATTGGTGTGGCACAGCATAGTCACCTAGACTGGGATTCGAACCCCAGTCTCCCACATGTGGTGTCAGCTCTGGGGTGGGTAGTGGTCTTATCCGCTGAGCTACACCAACCACCTTTAAAAACCAAATGATTTCTTCCATTTGGACTATTTCCATTTCTCAGTGACATGTGGGGCTTGTCTCTCCAAGATGAAAGTGCTGTTGGTCTAATGGGTATGGTGTAGGTGCTCTACCAGGTCTTCCAGGTGGTTGTTAATGTCCCATTTATTCTGATACATGTCTCAGTTTGTTTAGTCCTGTTATCGTCCTTGTCTTTTTCTTTCTTGATGCTAGTGGATCTTACGTCTTCTCTCCTCAGCAGTACTCCCTGAAAAACCAAATGCTGCTGAAAACCATTTGCCTGGAGAATAAATAAATGAAGGGTGGTCTCGGGTGGTCACAGATACTCTATATGATCCAGTTATACGTCAGAACATGTGTGTGTGGTTTCCACACTCTCAAGTCTCACAATTTCCTCACAATTGGGTTTCATGAGCTAGAGGAACGTTATGTAATAGAGTGATGTCCCAACAGCAAAACAACACAGGCTGGTTTTTCCAATTTAGAAATCAACTTGATCTGATGCATTTGTACAGCCCTAGTAGTACTGTACTCTCTCTCTCTCTTTCTCTCTCTCTCTCTCAGTACCCCATGCCTTCAGTAAAGAGGAGGACTGGCAAGAGTTGGCGGCACCCACTAAGGAAGCCGACGGCGAGGGCAGTGCCCAGCGCAGTGAAGCAGCAGGGAACCAGTGATGATGGTAAGTTCATATATAATACAGTATACAGGACTGTCTGAGCATGTTCACTCCAGAGCGACAACGAGGGGCACGTCACACCGACGGTAGTAGAGCAGCTAAGGATCGCTTGGTGCCTGACGTAAGTACTGGAAGTGTATGTTTCCCGGTTAGCGTTCTGCAGACTGCATGCTAACTTGATTGGCTTCACCTTAAACCACATGGTCATGGTATCTTCACAGGCTGGCTTATGTGATTTCTGGCACTGTGCAACACACTACCTACCTTTCTATCTATCCAGTTAACCACACCAGCCTTTTTTTTTTTTTTTAAGCTTAGCTCTACAGACCTCTATGTGGGTTTGTCCTTCTTTTTAATCTGTCAGTGATTTCATATCTGCTTGTAAAGCCAGTATTTTGGGCTTTCCCTATTCAACGACATAGGAATCTGGTCTTGTGTTGCTGGAAGACAGCAGCCGAGTGACCAGGCTTTAGCTGAAACTTTGAAGTGTAGTTTTACCAATGAGGAACTGATAAACGAACGGTTCACTACCAATCAACCTTTACGGGAGTTCCAAGATTGGTTGGAAAGAAGCTAATTATGCAGCTAATGTTGTATTTTGTTTTTGGCCAGTTTGCACAGACAGTCTGATAGACGCTCGTCCACACAGACAACTGGGCTTACTGTACATGGTTTGAACTGTGATTCACACACGCAGTTTGTTTAATACTGATTGCATTATTAGTCATTTACATTTACGGTATTTAGCTGACGCTCTTATCCAGAGCGACTTACAAGGTTAATCATATTACAGGGCCAATGAAGTGTTAGGAGTCTTGGCCACGAACTCTTATTGGTGTAGCACAGCATAGACACTCGGCCTGGGATTCGAACCCCAGTCTCCCACTTGGTGGGTAGTGGTGTTATCCGCTGAGCTACACCAACCAGTCATAGTAGCCTTGTGACTCCACAACACTAATGAAGTATGCTTATGACACTGAACACATGCTGGCTGATTTTCCTGGATTTGGGGTTGGAGGGGTGTACACTGGGTGAATAAGATATTCCTACTGCCCCTTTAACTCTCGGCTTTAACAGCCGTAATGACCCCCCATACTGCAGTCCTGCTACACAGTCATGTGCACAGTTACGTGTATTTACCTCTGTGTGTCTGTCTGTGTCTGTGTGTGTCTGTGTGTGTCTGTGTCTGTGTGTGTGTATTAGAGTTCACAGAGGAGTGTGATGCAGAGGGTGGGCAGCAGGAGGCTGATGTTTGGGCCAGGCCTCTGGTTCATTTGTGGCAGAACAAAAAGGCCCACTTCCCGTCTGAAAGAGAGTACAACAGCTCCGCGGCTAAATCGACGCCACACTGCGCCGTCTGCACTCTCTTCATGCCGTATTACCAGGTAACACAACCACGCTGTCCCGCACGTCACTAAAACCACTACCCCAGTTACTGCTGTTAGAGCTACTCTATACCACATACTGCACTAGCAGATCACAGAGATGTTATTTTTATTATTTATTTTCAGGTTTTGTATGTTTTTGTGTAATCTTATATATATATATATTATCCGTTTAATTAAACCGATATTTAACCAGTCAGTGGATTTCCCCTTTAAATCAGGGAGATCTGTAGCATGCACATGAAGCTGTTCAGCTGTTGCATATACTGTGTCGTCTCTCCATCCACAGCCGGAGGACAGGTCAGATGAAAATAAGCTCGAGGTGGAGTCGCAGGGAGGAAGGTCGCGGCCCCTGATCCCCGAAATCTGTTTTGCGTACCGCGAGGGCTCCTGCCCTCCAAACACACTGCTGGAGGAGGATGGCTCCAGCCCCCTCATGGCCTGCAGCCAGTGCTGTGTGCAGGTTCATGCCAGTGCGTAACCCCCTCACACCACTCACACTGATTTAATGAGTACACGTGAGGCACATGGACCTGAGCAGAACACCACAACATGCCTCCATTACCTCTAAAGTCATTCTCAGATTGAGCATGTAAGCTTTGGGTGGATGTGTTTCTACCTAGGAGTAACGCACATGACCCAACTGACCAATCACTACTTACTGGGGGATTATAATCCAGTATGAATCTGCAGCGTGTGTAGTGTTTACAGTCTGACAGTAATAACTGTGGAGGGATTATAATCCAGTATGAATCTGCAGCGTGTGTAGTGTTTACAGTCTGACAGTAATAACTGTGGAGGGATTATAATCCAGTATGAATCTGCAGCGTGTGTAGTGTTTACAGTCTGACAGTAATAACTGTGGGGTGATTATAATCCAGTATGAATCTGCAGCGTGTGTAGTGGTTACAGTCTGACAGTAATAACTGTGGAGGGATTATAATCCAGTATGAATCTGCAGCGTGTGTAGTGGTTACAGTCTGACAGTAATAACTGTGGAGGGATTATAATCCAGTATGAATCTGCAGCGTGTGTAGTGGTTACAGTCTGACAGTAATAACTGTGGAGGGATTATAATCCAGTATGAATCTGCAGCGTGTGTAGTGGTTACAGTCTGACAGTAATAACTGTGGAGGGATTATAATCCAGTATGAATCTGCAGCGTGTGTAGTGTTTACAGTCTGACAGTAATAACTGTGGAGGGATTATAATCCAGTATGAATCTGCAGCGTGTGTAGTGTTTACAGTCTGACAGTAATAACTGTGGAGTGATTATAATCCAGTATGAATCTGCAGAGTGTGTAGTGTTTACAGTCTGACAGTAATAACTGTGGAGGGATTATAATCCAGTATGAATCTGCAGCGTGTGTAGTGTTTACAGTCTGACAGTAATAACTGTGGAGGGATTATAATCCAGTATGAATCTGTAGTGTTAAGTAATAACCTGTCGGACTGTACACCTTCAGTCCCCTCAGGAAAATGTCCCTCAGTGGACTTTTAGCTGGTCCTGAACGTTTGGGTTGTATGTGGCCTTTTTGTGGTAATTAATTTTTGAATATATTTGTTTATACTATCTCAAGGTTGCTATGGTGTTGCTGCCCATGATGTCAGCCAGGAGTGGACGTGTGACCGCTGTTCATGTGGAGACGTAACAGCTGTATGTAATCTGATAATAAAATGTTTCCATTTGAATCTATTCTGTGTATACCGGGTTTTGTGATATGTAGATTATCCCTGCATGATGATCTTGTTATTTTTCTGATCAGTGCTGAATAAAACTGACTGATTTCCCTAGTCAGGTCTCATTTAACGTCACGATTAACCCTGTGCATGTTTTCTTTCTTTTGTCACAGGATTGCTGTTTATGTAACTTGAGAGGAGGTGCGTTAAAAAGAACGACAGACGGCAGGTGAGTATATTAAGGGTAGTTAGTTTTAGCTTTCGCTTTGGCGGCGTCAGTTACCCATATGTGTCGTTTCTATTCATTCTGGCCCACTGGTACTTCTATAGGTGGTAGATATTGCTAACATGAAGTCAGACTGATGTAATACTTACAGTGCTGGGAAGAGAAAGATACCTGCACACTGTGTTACACATGAAGAAGGGCATAATTCTATAGGTGCTGTTACTGTGTTCTAGGTGGGCCCATGTGATGTGTGCTGTGGGGCTTCCTGAGGTAAAGTTTGTTGACATAGGGAAGAGGAGTCCCATCGACGTCAGTGCTATTCCTGCACAGCGATACAAACTGGTATGAGACACACACACACACACACACACACACAGCGTCCCTGTATATATATATTTTTTCCCCATAATGTTCATATGTTCAATGAAAATCTCTCTCTGTCTCTGTAGAAGTGTATATATTGTCGTAACCGTATGAAGAAGCTGTCCGGGGCGTGCATCCAGTGTTCTTGTGGCCGTTGCCCCACTTCCTTCCACGTCACCTGTGCTCACGCAGCCGGTGTCACCATGGAGCCTGATGATTGGCCATATGTGGTGTTCATCACCTGCCACAGGCACCAATCACGGAGCTCCAGTGCTGTGAGTATACTCACTGCTGCTGTGCCTCGGTCCCGCCCCCTATAGGTAAAGTCCCACCCCTTTCCTGTCAGTCATGGACATCACTTCATTTCCCACTGATTAGGGGCACCTTATGTTCTGTCGGCGTTCCTTTACTCCAGAGTAGCACCAGACTTGCTGTTGAAGCTATTTGTAATTTTAGTGAGTTTGATTGTGTAACTGTCTGCTGTATATCAGAGTCTTGGCTATGACCATAACTCACTGGCTCAGAATGCAGTTATAATGGAAGATGGTGCGTTGTTGCTGAGGTGCTGATATTTTATGGAAAGGCATGTAAAATTAAACACAGTGCGAATTTGAAACTACAGCCGTTTATTGATGATCCTGTTTACTCTGAAATACTCCTGTGCCTTTGGCGTTTGATAAAACTTTAAAGCTCTGCAACCTCGTAAAGTGGTTCTGGTTACTTTCGTTTTCATGGCGATCAGGCAGCACCTGTAATTACTCAGTCTGCTTGAAAGGCCTAAAGCTTAAAGCATTGCTTCAGCAAAATGTCTGTTTCCACAACGGCCTACTGACCCCATGTTAAAATCCAGACTTTGCTTTGTGTTCGAGTTTACCACTTTACCAACCACATTACCCATGGTCAGCCAGATTGTATATAGCACCATATCGGTGTCCAGCTTTTCATTAATATGGCACAGGCTTGTCAATATGGTGCAGGACACTCGAGCCACCTGTGGAGCACGTGTGCTGATCTATAATCAGTTTTAATAATAATGTCCTCCATGGTAAATATGGAAAAATCTGACCCCTGATTTGTCCTGCTTTGGGTGGTCTGAGATTGCTGCTCATAGTGGTGAGGTTTGGTTCATGCTATATGACATCAGCAAACATGTTTTTACAGAAACTCTTAGCGCTAATTGGGTGACTATTGAGTTCTAGTGTTTGTTAGCACCGTTAGCAGTTACAGTTCTAAACTAAAGAAGCAAATTTTGGACCCCAAGCACTTCGTTAGCTAATTGGCTACATTGGGGGCCATTAAAAAACGGATCTCCAGACTGACTATTTATTTT
Organism: Prochilodus magdalenae; assembly: GCA_024036415.1. NCBI lineage: Eukaryota > Metazoa > Chordata > Actinopteri > Characiformes > Prochilodontidae > Prochilodus > Prochilodus magdalenae. Next base: position 8,986 of record JAMWET010004633.1, on the reverse strand, counting down.
ACGAGTAGTATTATGATATAGGAGTTTACTAGCAGAATTTAACAACTGCCCACCCGCTTGTGTTATGAGGGAGTCGTGTTATGGTGTCTGCAGATAGAGGTTAGGATGAAATGTGCTGGAGACATTGTACATTTATTCATTATCATATACATTTACTGTATTCCCCCACCCCCTGTTGGTTACCAGTCCTGTTGTGTTCCTCATCTGTGGTCCCGAGTTATTCCAAACCGTGTTCTCCAGTAAAGCTCACTTCATTCTCACCAGTGGAAATGTGGTGTGATTGAATGAAGACATGAATAAACTTTTTAAAAGAAACCAGTAAATGCACCGCAGCCCTTTATTCACATCAGTGTAACGTTCTCTCCTTCTTGTTACCCCTAGAAACTGAAGGTCAGTCGAACGGAGCTGGCGCTGGGCCAAACAGTGATCACCAAACACAAGAACCTGCGTTACTACAGCTCCCGGGTCACTCAAGTAATGGCTCAGACCTTTTACGAGGTCATGTTTGACGACGGCTCGTTCAGCAATGACACCTACCCCGAGGACATTGTGGTGAGTCAGTTCATGTGCAGCAAGTATAAAGACACGCCGCACCCTCCCGACATCCAACACCACTGTTTGTACTAAAAGCGGCACGTTTGTGCTCAGTGGCTTCCCGCACTAGTCTTTCTAAGAGACAATCAGATCACAGCCAATCGAAAGTCTTCAAGTTAACCAGACGTCTAATGGTCTGTTGGCTCCGGTGGTGTATTAGCTATTAGCCTAGCTGTATCTAATGAGTCTATACATGTGATTGGGAAGATTTGGATTATGAGGAGCAGGCTTCTAAAACATCTAAGACATCTAGAGATCTTTCACATTACGAGTGAACCAACACAAATGGTCCTTGATGGAATAAAGTGCTGTTACGATACAGTAGGCGAATACGCAAAAGTCATAATGGCTATTAAGGACAAGAGGTTGTACTTGAAGAAAAGCCAAAGGAAATGATAGGACTCCTAACAACAAGACCACCAAAGCTGTCCCCAAGTAAACAGCCCTGCAAATCAAACTAAGGAGCTGCTGGTGTGACGATTGGGAATGTGAGAAGCAGAAAATGCTAAACCAACTTTTTATACCCCGCCCCAAATACCCCCCAAGAGTCTCCTATAAAGAAGGGAAGCTGTAATAAAGGCAAAGAGTGGACACACTGATTATTGGAATACGTAATATGATATTTCGCTCCTGTTACATGTTTCCATTTCCATCACCTGGTGGGTGCTCTCTGACTTGTACCGTACTGTAGCCTCCAATGGGATGCGTATTATCCTCAGCCTGTATGTGCCTTGTTTAGAAAACCTAATTTCATAAACAAGTACTAAGAAAAATCTTCCAAAATCTGTATTTCTCAATAACCGTACCCATCTCCCTCCTCTACCCTGCACAGAGCAGAGACTGTGCCCAACTTGGGCCGCCAGATGTTGGAGAAGCTGTGCAGGTCAAGTGGCCTGATGGACTTTTCTATGGTGCCAAATACCTGGGCTCCAACACCACGTATATGTATCAGGTACGCAGGCGGTTCATTCTACATATGTGTTGTCCGGTTTTAGACCGTAGTGCCCAGCAGCAGTGCATTTGCAGTCTCTCGTTGGTGTGTGCTGTTTTTAATGTCCTGTGTCTGTTTGTATGTGTTAGGTGGAGTTCGAGGACGGTTCTCAGGTGCTGGCCAAGAGAGAAGACATTTACACGCTGGATGAGGACCTGCCCAAAAAGGTTAAAGGACGCCTTGTGAGTCCTTAATTGATCTGATATGAGAGAGATGACTGCAGGGAGTGGACAAAATGATGGAAACAGCAGGACTCTGAAGCTAAATCTGCAGCGGAAAGTGAAGTAGCTGGTACCACAAGCCAGTGTAGTTAAGCCGTAGCCAAGTGTTGTTAAGCAACTAGCCAAAGATCATAATAGAAAATTGGATGCTAGTTTCAGGACATGAGTCTAAATCTCCACTATATTACCAAAAGTATTCACTCGCCCATCCCGATCATTGAATTCAGGTGATCCTATCACTTCCATGACCTCAGGTGTATAAAACCAAGCACCTAGACATGCAGACTGCTTCTACAGATGTTAGTGAGAGAATGGGTCGGTCTCAGGAGCTCAGTGAACTCCAGCATGGTACCGTGATAGGATGCCCCCTGTGCAACAAGTCCAGTCCTGTAATTTCCTCACTGCTAAATATTCCACAGTCCACTGTCAGTGGGATTATAGCAAAGTGGAAGCGACTCAACCACGAACTGGCCATGTAAAAGGTAAACTGCTACAGACCTCCAAACTTCATGTGGCTTTCAGATTCACTCAAGAGCAGTGTGTAGAGAGAAAACACTCCCCCTCTGGACTCTCCGCTGGCTTTTCGGAGTCTGGGTTTGGCGCTTGCCAGGAGAACGGTACTTTGATTGCATTGTGCCAGGTGTAAAGTTTGGTGGAGGGGGGATTATGGTGTGGGGGTGGTGTTCAGGAGTTGGGCCCGGCCTTTTAGTTCCAGTGAGAGGAACTCTTAATGCGTCAGCAGACCAAGAGACTCTGGACCATTCCATGCTCCCAACTTTGTGGGGACAGTTTGCGGATAACCGCGTCCTGTTCCAACATGACTGCACACCAGTGCACAAAGCAAGGTCCTCAAGGAACTCAATCCTCAACCCAACACCTTTGGGGTGGAGACTGAGAGCCAGGCCTTCTCATCCAACATCAGTGTCTGACCTCACAAATGTGCCTCTGAAAGACTGGTCAAGAATTCCAATAAACCCATTCCCAAACCTTGTGGAAAGCCTTCCCAGAAGAGCTGAAGCTGTTACAGCTGCAAAGGGTGGGCCGACATCATATCGAACCCTATGGGTTAAGAGTGGGACGTCCCTCAAGGTCATATGCGAGCGAAGGCAGAGGAGCGAATACTTTTGGCAGTGTAGTGTACACTTGGAGTTAGTCTGATTATGAGAAAGTGCAACCAACTCCTAAGACCGAACGTTGAAGGTGTGGAAGAATATCCCGGGAGATTTATTTGTGAAACTGAAAGTGAGCCCCCTGAAAAGAGTAGAAGCTGCAGTAGAGGTAAAGAGTGGACACACTGCATCTGATGTATTTAGTTGTTGAGGCCTCTTCTGTGGTCTTTAACTTCTGTGCAGTGCTGTATACGGATCCAAAGGTCTAAAGGTACAGGGTACTAGGCACGTTAGTCTTTGTGTGTGTGGCTAGCTCATTGTAAAAACCTCCACCTGTGAGATTTGGCATATGAATTCATTGCTTGTTTGTGTGTGTGTGTGTGTCTCTGTGTGTGTGTGTGTGTGTGTGTGTGTGTGTGTGTGTGTGTGTCTCTGTGTGTGTGTGTGTGTGTGTGTCTCTGTGTGTGTGTGTCTCTGTGTGTGTGTGTGTGTGTGTGTGTGTGTGTGTGTCTCTGTGTGTGTGTGTGTCTGTGTGTGTGTGTGTCTGTCTTGTGTGTGTATATGTCTGTGTGTGTGTGTGTGTCTGTCTGTCTCTCTGTCTGTGTGTATGTGTGTGTGTGTGTGTCTGTCTGTGTGTATATGTCTGTGTGTGTGTGTGTGTGTGTCTGTCTCTGTGTGTGTGTGTGTCTCTCTGTGTGTGTGTGTGTGTGTGTGTGTGTCTCTCTGTGTGTGTCTCTGTGTGTGTGTGTCTCTGTGTGTCTCTGTGTGTGTGTGTCTCTGTGTGTGTGTGTGTGTGTGTGTGTGTGTGTGTCTGTCTCTGTGTGTGTGTGTGTGTGTGTGTGTGTGTGTGTGTGTGTCTCTGTGTGTGTGTCTCTGTGTGTGTGTGTGTGTGTGTGTGTGTGTCTCTGTGTGTGTGTGTGTGTCTGTGTGTGTGTGTGTCTCTGTGTGTTTGTCTCTGTGTGTGTGTGTGTGTGTCTCTGTGTGTGTGTCTCTGTCTGTGTGTGTGTGTCTCCGTGTATCTGTCTAGTCTACAGCCTCCAGCATGCGGTTTGAGGACGCCTTCTTCACCACGCAGAGTGAGCGGAAGAGGCAGCGGACGCCAAATTCTCGCTTCCAGAATGACTACGTCGCCCAACTCAGCCCACGTGCCTGCAGGACGCCCGAAACGCGCAGCAGCAAAAACAACTGAGAGAAAGAGAGAGCGAGCGAACGATAGGTAGAGAGAGAGGAAGAGAGAGCGAGAGAGAGAGAGAGAGACAGACAGGGGTGTTGTATTTTTTAAGGCGTGTAGAGAAAACACTAAATGACGGAGTGCATTACCCAGAGCTCCACGAAACCTGAGATTCTTTTTCTTTTGTTAATATTGTTAAGATTGTGTCTGTCCGACCAAAATAACTTAATTACCGGGGATGGCCAAAATCCCAAAAGTCAGGGACACTCCCCCCTTCCCAAAAGAATGTCGGGACGATCGGAAGAATGCTGAAATTTTCCTTTCCAGAATATTTAGTTTTTTTTCCGCGTTTATTTTCTCGCACTTTAGACTGAAGGCTATTTTTGAGATTGGTCGTCCCGATGTGTAAGCTGTCGTGTGCACTGTCCGCAATCACTAATCCTATTAACGTTTGAGATTCACAAAGGAAAAAAAGAAAAGTGCTGATTGTTTCAAAATGATGTTGCTACTGATAGCCCCCCCCACCCCAACAACCCCACCCAAGCACATTTGGCCAACATTGACTTTAATCCATATTTGTATCTTATTTATTTGGACTTTGTCTTATTTTTAGTGTTGCTCAAAGCTGTAAAGAAAATTAAAGATATGTGTTTGCCATGTGATTTGGATACTTCTGCGTGGATGAAGTTCTTTTTGTGCCGTGTGGTTGTTTTGAACAAAGGCTGAACACTGAAACGTGTATTTAAAGAATTGGGAGAACATCCTGACATCACAATCAAACAATCAAAAACTGGTGTAGCTCAGCGGATAATACCACTACCCACCAGGGAGCCACCAGCACATGTGGGAGACTGGGGTTCGAATCCCAGTCTGCATGGCTATGCTACACCAATAAGAGTCCTTGGGCAAGACTCCTAACACTGCACTGGCCCACCTGTAATATGGATACCCATGTAAGTCGCTCTGGAAAAGAGTGTCAGCTAAATGCCATAAATGTAAATGTAATGTAAATGTAAACATCCCAGTTAGATTTAGTTTAGCCCCACATTAGAGCAGATAAGGCAGGACTGGAGCCTGAAGGCAGTGCCTATGAAAGATTGCCTTTTCAGTTTTCTATTTATTGTACAGGTTCAAAAGATCAGCTAAAGTAAAAGAATCAGAAGCGAAAGTTTGGGCACCCTGAATACTCCGTACTTAGATACACCCCATTTACGAATATCACCGGTTCTAAACATCTCATTTACATTTGAGGCATTTAGCAGACGCGCTTATCCAGAGTGACTAACAACCGTGCTTAGTGATCAGTTGGATAATATTCCAGCTAGTAGAAGGTAAGAGTCTAAAACTCACCGTGAGCTCAGACACTGCCCGAACAATGACCAGCGCTGTTTTAGAGCAGCTAGAGCTCATTCAGTTCTCATTTGAGTGATTTTTGCAGAAGCAAAATTCTTCTTGGACACTTCTTGGATAAGCCCCCTATGGAAACCCCGTGGTTGGGGTAGCTCAGTGGGTAACACCACTACTCAGGGTGCCACCTCTACGTGTGGGAGACTGGGGTTCCAATCCTGATCTGGGTGACTATGCTGAGCTACACCAATAGGAGTCCTTGGGCAAGACTCCCAACACTACTTTGGCCTACCTGTAATCATTAACCTTGTAAGTCGCTCTGGATAAGAGCGTCAGCTAAATGCCATAAATGAAACTGAAGCCCCTTACTTTTTATATTTTGCCGGTATTGAATCCATTTTCCCACCACCAGTGTTGTTCCCCAGATGTTCCCCATGCGACTGGCTGCTCTCTTCTCCAGACATGCCTTTCTCGGCTCACTGTGGCCGAAATGTTCTCCTTTAACTTCATTAGCCCACAGGCCTTGCTTCTAAAACACATCAGGCTTGTTTAGACGTTCCTTGGGAAACCGCTGAGTCTTGTGGTGAGAATGCAGGAGAAGAGGTTCTCCTCTGGTGACTCTTTCAGGAAGGTCACATTGGTGCAGGTACTGTTGCACAGGTGCTCAATGCACCACCCGCTCCAGAGTCGGCTAATCTTCCCGAAGGCCTTGTGCAGTTGAACAGGAGGGGTTGTTTTTGCCTTTCTAGCAATCCTACCAGCAGCTCTCTCTGTCTTGGTCTTCCAGACCTCAACTTGTCCTCCACTGCCATTTCCTAAATACATTACTTACTGAGTAAACAGCTACCTATAAAACACTCTCCTATCTTACATATACGGTATTTAGCTGACGCTCTTAGCCAGAGCGACTTACAAGGTTAATCATATTACAGTTAGGCCAGTGTGGTGTTGGGAGTCTGGCCCAAGGACTCTTATTAGTGTAGCACAGCATAGTCACTTAGACCGGGATTTGAACCCCAGTCTCCCACACGTAGAGATGGCAGTCTGGGTAGTGGTGTTACCCGCTGAGCTACACCAACCACTATCTTCTTATAGCTTCTCCTGCGTTGCTGGCTCCGGTTATTTTAATGTTCAGAGTGCTGGACAGAGACTTAGAGCAGCCCATGACTGCTGGGACGAGGTTTAATGAGTCAGGAGAACTAGCCATAGTCCTTCGTAGTCCATAGACCTTGTATATCTTGGAGACCCACATTTTTGCATGGTGCTCCTGTTGTGTTTTTTTTTAACTCTAAATTGGAAAGACAAAAAAAAAGTGCACATCATTTTCAGTCTTGCTTATTAGCTAATCAGATTATCTTCCACACACTGAACTGTTGTGTTTTTTGTGGGGGCCAAAAGAGTACGAACAGCCAATAATAGCCAGATTGTGCCCAAGAGTCGAATAAAGCCAGGTGACATCATTTAAGAGTCATAGCTGCTGTTTAGAAAGTCTCAGACAAAATTCAGGATTCAGAATTCTGGTGCTACGCATTTTAGCAATGCTAATAATTTCATGCCATGTCTGAAACTACATAAGCAAGACTAAGCTTACTTAACCGCCCCCCACAGGTAGAGGCAGAAGTGACGAAGTGTGACCTTCCATTACAGCAACTGAGTCCTATGTATGGAGGTCTGGAAAGGCTGAGAGGCAGTTCTAATTTTCTGGCTTGAGGTCTTATGATCTCGGTATACACTCTCAAGAGGACAAAAACCTTCGTTAACTTGAGATCTCAAGATAACTGACCACAAAGATTCACCCTGCCCTCGGCCTCATTGGACTATATAAGGATATACAGGGGTTGGACAATGAAACTGAAACACCTGGTTTTAGACCACAGTCATTTATTAGTATGGTGTAGGGCCTCCTTTTGTGGCCAATACAGCGTCAGTTGGTCTTGGGAATGACATATACTGCGTCCTGCACAGTGGTCAGAGGGAGTTTAAGCCATTCTTCTTGCAGGATAGTGGCCAGGTCACTACGTGATGCTGGTGGAGGTTCGTCCTTCTTGGTGGTATGCTGACATTACCCTGGATACCGTGGCTCTTGATACATCACAAAGACTTGCTGTCTTGGTCACAGATGCGCCAGCAAGACGTGCACCAACAGTCTGTCCTCTTTTGAACTCTGGTATGTCACCCATAATGTTGTGTGCATTGCAGTATTTTGAGCAGAACTGTGCTCTTACCTGCTAACTGAACCTTTACACTCTGCTCTTACTGGTGCAATGTGCAGTTAATGAAGATTGGCCACCAGGCTGGTCCAGTTTAGCCTTGAGACCCCCACACTAAAATGACAGGTGTTTCAGTTTCATTGTCCAACCCCTGTAGGTCTTGGGTTAAAGTGAGCACTTTTGATTAATCGCTAAGCTACACATTCCTACCAAGCAGTAAGTACGTACTGTGATGGCCTGAGCTTTAGCTGTTAGAGTGATCTAGGTAGGTTATTTGTGATTAGCCGCTTGATGCTAGTGAAGATGAGAAATGTCATTTACAGAATATTTGAGCTTTATTTATTTATTAATGTGTTTATTCCTTTGTTGAATCCAGATGCAGAGCGTGGCTCTACAATAGGGCTATTTCCAGGTCTGGGTTTCCTCATGTTGATGTGTTCTTTGCCACTAGAGGTCACTACTGTCCACAGCATGAAGTGTTTTTCAGAGCTCAGTACTGACAGGCCTCGGTGCATCTCAACGCTCAGTGTTTATCCTGCACAAACACTTTAGGTTTATTTAAATAATGAACCGATCAGGAGAATGATCTGATTTATTAAAGCACTTATGTTAATAAAGATAACTGTGTGTTGCTGTGGCCCTCCAGGGTTGGTGTAGCCGTCACCAGTTAGAGAAGTCAGTCAGTGAAGATATATGTGTGGTGGCTGACGTTTGTGCTGCTTTAATTTTGTACCAGAGCTCAACTGGAAACCGAGCTGGCAAACAAACAGCACAGCCAGCATCGCTTCTGGTTTGGTTGCTACTCAGCTAGAATGGACCGCATGCTAGTCTGTGCTGATTTCTTTCTCCAGCTAGAAAGTAATAGAAGCCTCACGATTCAGCATTACACAAACGGCCACGTCCGTCACATGCTAGCCTGGAAGTATGTTGAGTATTTAAAGAGAGGATCCATTATGCTGATTTTTAAATGTTTCTGATTTCAATTTTTTGGGTGTAATAAATAGACGTACATGCTTCAGTTTTCCCAAAAATCTAGTATTTTCCTTATACTGCCCAGTGTGCTCCAATTGGTAAGTTTGCCACTCTCTTCTGACTGATCAATCTGCACCTTCGTAGGCTGGACTGGAGCCGGACGTTTTAGAGTAGTGACCGTTTTAGCTCAGTGTGTGTTGTGTCGGTTGGTGTGGCTCAGTGGATAAGACCTCTACCCACCAGGGAGCTACCACACCTTCTAGGAGATGGGGGTTTGAGTCCCGGTCTGGGTGACTATGCTATGCTACACCAATAAGAGTCCTTGGGCAAGAGTCCTTGGCCTAACACTACACTGGCCTACCTGTAATATG